>JASGCC010000891.1:0-49943 GCA_030067915.1 Hydractinia echinata | reverse complement strand
ACCCGAATATCGTAAAGGTTTCTAAGTTGTTGGCTCTGTACATAGTCTTCCATCTTTTTTCTTTCACGATTCTTCCGCTTCTAATCTTCTGGGGAAGTGGTCAAGCAGCATTATCAGGCGTGTTTTTGTGGCTCGAGCAAGAGCTACAAAAGCGTTTGGGTTTTCTAGAACGGTGCACAATCTCCAGGGTACCTCCAAGGGTGACGAATAGATCGGTGGAATTTTTCGATCTACCAAGGACGGGGTTTAGAACCCCGTCACCCAGGGTAATGCGTGGTGTGGTTTCAACGCCTTGAAACATGTGACGAATATCGGCAATCTCCAAAAATCTACCGAGATCGGCACGCTTGAACATGGGCTGACCCCGGTTGTTTACCAGAGTCTTGTTGGGGACAGGATTAGCCCCACCCTGGAGCTCGATAACAGCCTCGCCAAGCCGTATTTTGAGAGTTGGATGGCCAGTTTATCGCCTGGCGGCTCCATAGGAGTACAGGTTCCCCCGCTGCGGGGGAACCTGTGAGTTGACACTTGTGAGTGTAGTTTTCCAGCCTCTTACATACCTGACCGGGGTGCGTTTGCTCCACCCACACTGATATCAATGGGAGCCTGTTTTGAAAACAATCCTATCTCAAGCTCGCTCAAGAATCTTACTGCAAAATCTTCCAACTCCTGGGGTGCTTCGACCTAATGTACAGGCAAGCGTGCTCGGACTTTTTCAACCCTGTTTTGATAGTCTCCCAGTTGTCGATCATGTTCGTTTCTTCATCGATCATCTTCATATCACTCCTTTCCGAGGGGTACCACATGAAGACTTGCTTCTTCTGTCTGCGGAGGTTCTTGAGGATGGCCGTATAACTCTGCGTTAACAATCACAAACTGTGCTTCTTGTGCCTCCCGCTTATAGCGAGCTCGAGGAGCGAATTTCTGCGCGTATCCATGGCTTCATCCGCGATCATGTCATCAATGATGAACAACGTCTCCTCACCCGCTAGTAGCTTTGATAATTGCTCGAGCCAATAGAAGAGTTGATCACCAGGGTCTATCAGGAAGATATAGTCTTCTTTCCAGAGCCAGGATCTCTCCAAGTAGGTGCTGTTCCACTGTATTGTAGGACAGAGAATGACAATGTTGTTGAAGTGTTGCTTGTATTCACTCTCAAGCAAATCAAGAACGCGCTGGGTCTTTCCGCAGCTTGTAGGACCTGTAAATATGGCTGTATGCGGGTCTTTCACAATATCAAGAACCATTTATTCTATCTGCCGGTAGCAGATAGAGCCTTGCACGTTAGCTTCTGCAGTAGCAGGTGACGAAGGTATCATGCATATTTTGACCTGGCCGGGGTGTACACCGAGTACACCTCCTCTATTTTGGTTTAGGCACGATACTTGCTGGGAGCCACCCTTTGGAGACAGCCATTTCTCTTGAACCTCTACCCGCCGAAAAGTAAGCCACCATCTTGAGGGCGTCGCTCATATCCATCTTAGTAGACGGACTTGTAATGCCAAGGAACTTTTTGCCAGCCATCGCGTATGCAAACGTGAACCCAAGGTCCACGACAGTCTCGTAGAGCATGTCAATAATCTCTTTCTCTTTTGGTGTAACGTTTGAACTCATGGTTTATTATGTGCCTACCGCATCTTGAAAATGTCAATCTGGGGGTGTAGCTCTTGCTGAGGCTCTGGATTAGTCGCTACTGCTCGTGCTTCGCGTGTGGAGCCGGAAGGCGATGGCTCAGGGGTTTCGGCATGCTGCGGGGCCGGCTTCTTACGGAAAATGTATAAACCAACTCCCGAGGCGAGCAGGACAGCAAAGCCTCCAGCGCTATAGAGATAGCCAGCGCCTGTTGATTTGTCAGAACCTGCGAACCTGAGGTTCATAACCCTCTTGGGAAGTACTTTTACCCACGTTCTTCGGCAGGTTGGCCTTGTTATTGCGGTTCCACTTGGCAAGTCTCTTGCCAGCAGCAACACGACCCTCGTTCTTCTTGGTTATGACTTGGCTAGATTCCTCGCTCATTTCTTATAAGTCTAAGACGTATAAGAATCACTTCTTTTTTACGGTGAGATGGAAGGCCAGACCCTGATCCTTCATGAAACATATCTGCCTTCTTGTCTTAGTGCATTCATATGAGGTTTAAATTCTAAAACACAGACATGAGGTGGGAAGCGCTTCGCTGCTGGAGTTAAAATTTCTCGACCATGCACGCCCAAATCCCCGGCCAGGCTACACCAGTCCGTATACCGCATGCTATTGAGTTTGGTTATATTTAGAGCCTGGCTTTTGAATCGTTCGTACAGTTCACGATTGTCCGTTGATATCTTCGATAGACTGTTCCCCATCTTTATCTTGCTGTTCATCCTCCTGCCCCTCAACTACCTTGGATACTGGTATTTGGCAGTGGTTAACTGTGTGTGCAACTAGTAGAAGAGGTGTTAGGAATTTACCAAAAGCAGAGTACACGAGTAGGCCCAAGTCAGCCATGGAGTCTTTGATGATAGGATCCTCTTCGATATCTTTACAAAGACCCTCTGCGCTGTCAAGCTGCATCACACGTGCTACAGCCTTGCTGTACATGGTGATAGCTTGTGACGATAGGGCTTTTGCCGTCTTTTCACCCGTCTCTTGGAGTTCACGTTGAAAAAACTCGGTGTGAATCTTTTCTATAGCCTCGGGTGAGGCTTTATCGATAAACCCTTCGGTACACTTTTTCGGCAGTAAGTGCTTCTGCCCACGACGTATGGCATCCTTCAATGCTTGACGCTTATCAATGGGTTTGTCTTGATGCTGTGGGGTTGGTGTATCAACTTCATCAAATATATCTGCAATATTAGACATAGTTTTTATTATACGTCGATAGCGGAAGAGGATGAGTATAATCAAGACATAGGGCAGGAGTATGGCAAGACATAGACACAATTCCATTTTTGTTTTAGATTGTTGGTGAACAACAATCTAACGAGCATTCTAATTGGAGATGTATCGATTGCCTTTCGATTGATTTTCATCTACCCACAAGGGTTGCATGTTAGTGTAGTGCAGCCTTTCTAATTGCACCGCTTCGCTGGGATATACCCCGTTCTCTCTGTGTTTAATAGGGGTTTTGTGGTCGAACTGCCACTCCCCCCTGTTGCCCCAGTTCATGCCGTCTTTGAATTGGGCCTGGATGTGTCCGATGAACGTGGCAATATCGCACCCCAGGTACTCTGTAGAGGCTATCTCTCTATTATACCTTAGAGCAACGTGAATCCTGCTCAGAATAAGGCCATGCTTATACCCAGGGAAATCACATTCCTTGCACTGGCTTGGTTGTTTTTGACAAGAGCACTTTGTACGCTCCCGCGAGGCCTTATGACTATTCCGACATGTGGTACACATTTTCATTCGTTGGCCTTTGCCAGGGGCTCTGGTTTGGATATTGAAATTGTCCAGTGGTTGGGCTCGCTTACAGTTCGAGCCTTTTTTAACATCCTCCATCTTGTTACTTTTTGTAAAGTGGCACTTTACAAAATCTGGACGGGGTTTACAACATAAGCGGAGATGTTTGTACACCATCGTCATGTACAACTCGCTTATCGTAAAATGCCGAGAGCCCCAGCTTGTTTTGCTCATACGTGACCATGCCCTGGTTGTGCACCCTGAAACCTACATTTTTCGCAGTATCTAGCTCACCCTTTAAAACTCCCAGGTACCTTGACCATGTCAATTCGTTCTGCCTTTTGACATAACCTTTACATGAGAACTTCGTGCCTCCTTTACCCTCGACAAAGTAGCACTTCGCTGTCAGTGCAATCAATCCTGGACCCGATGAATTCAGGTTTGAAGCAAACCCTCCCGTTCGACTCGAGTGCTTATCAGTGACGAGCCAGTGCTTCACGTCCTCATCGTATGCCATCAGGGATTCAGGACGAACGACATCTCGCAGCTCACCCCCAGAGATGGCGAAATACGCCGAGTCGGTATCTGTGTACACATACTCAAAGTCTCGACGATCCCATACCTGTCCAGGAAATCGTAATAGAACTCCAGCATGCGCCAACTTTGCGAGTTGGTAGACGGCAATACCGCACTGGTAGGCTCTATCTATGCTAACCCGTGCCTACCCCTTCTGATCTCGTACGTGTCTCCAATCTCTTCAAGATCTTCAAGGTACGGCGCTTCTCATTGCTGTATCGACCTCCTTTTCATTTCTCGTGAACGTGGTGTTTGCGTGTCTAGCCAAGTTCTCGATCATCTTCCCGTAAAAGCTGTTCCCTTTCAACTTCGCCGTATCACCCGCGATGCGCTTGTCAGGGTCTTTATCTGCTTGACGTCGTGCTCGGCAATCTCTTCTGGTAACCACGGAATGGTTTACCTCGCGAGTACTGAGGAACTGATAAAAAGCGGTGACTTTTAGCACCATGCTCAAGGTGCCACTTAGCCACGGTGTAGTACAGCAAGATCTTCTCGGCTTTCATCAAACCCAAGAGCTTCTTGGTCCTGGAACGCGTTTCCGCCCTGTCTTGGTCAAGTACTCGTGCATGTGCTCGGGGATTTGGGTGTCAGGTATCTCTTAACAACAAACAGCGGGAACATTTCGCTAAACTTGTCATACAGCTCTGAGGGTACCTCTATATCTACTTGCGCAAATCCAAAGAGTGAGTCGTCCTAGAACGCCTTGCTCCAAAGCTTCCAATCCCGCTGTTGGTTTAGCAATCTTGATCAACTTCTCCTTCCCACATGGAAAGTCTTGCAGCAGGGTACTCGGGTAGAGCATGTTGGCGTCATAACCTATAATGGTCTTGCATTCGCGGGGTTCGTTGTAGATGTGAGATCTTATAGCTGTCACATCCCTCTCGTGGTACTGCAAAAGACGATCGCGGGGCCACCAACCATGCCAGTTTGCAAGAGCTCATAGGCCTCGTTTCTCGTGCACTCACCGCAGGTTTTTTGGACTTCGATGCAGGCCTTGCATCGGGTTTTGAAGCAGTCCTCTTTACATTTGTGCTTGCAGGGTTCTCCCGGCGCGTAGAGCTCTAACTCGGGTGTAGACGCAGAGACTTGTTCAACACATAGCGCATCGACACACCTGGTATGCTAACGGCATCCTTGAGAATGTCAATCTCATCCTCGTAGTACTGCAGTCTCGTCTTATCAACAGCTTCGACAAAGGGTACCACATCGGCTAGGTTGTAGTCAGCCACCAGTCCATCATAGTTACACAGCTTTCGCTTGTAAAACTCTCCCTTGAATGTTTGGTACTCTTCGGGGGATAGGGTATTTTTCCCGCTAAGACTACTATAAAAGTCCTCATGCTCGACGGGGCCGAAATGGTTCAGCTTGTCATAGCTTGACAGCCATTCGTAAGGGAACACGAGCTTTTCGAGCCCACATTCCAGAGACTTGCACCAGCCGGCATAACTCATCCCAGGGGCAAGAAAGTTCTTGATGTCGAGGAATTTTAATCTCGAGGTTGTAAGGAACATGTAGTCATTATCCTTCTTTGCCACTTTGATTTTCTCGTGCACCTTCGCGTCGTCCGTCGTTTTCGGCAATTCGCTCAACAAAGTACCGCTTTATCAGGTTGATATCATACTTTCCGCCTGTTAAACCCGATCACCCGCCACTTGGTTCACCCACTCGTTCCAAGCTTCTTGCTCTTGATAGGGAGCATATCAAAGTCGTCAGGTCTGGGGTACAAACCTTTCGTCTTCTTCAACGATGCGGGCCTGCCTTTGCTCGAGCTGCTCAACAAACTTTTTAACCAACACATTGGGGTACACGTGCATGATGAACGTTGGATGTTCATTGAGACTATCGTGTATGGCGACACTTACAGGGATATGCTCCGATAGATATGTTAGATCGATGTTTGCCGCTGGTGTAAAGGTGCTAGAAGTGCCTCAAAGTCAAACACGATGTAGTGAGGGTAGGCTCGAAATTCTTTCTTGAGGTACCCCTTACTTTTTGGCGGGTTCTCGCATTCCCAAGCTGTCACGATGTTATAGCCCAGTTTTTGAATATGGTCCTCCTTGAATTTGGTTTGAAAGTACTGATTTTTGTCCGCGTTGGTTCTGTTGGGTTGACAGGGACATCAATGCCACCTGCAGCCGTGATATTCGCAGACTGTTTTGGTTTGTGGGTCATACCCATCTACAAGGTAGACCTCCTTACCTAGATCACGTATAACACGTTCACGCACCATGCCAACAGAGTGCATGATGTATATGATTTCCGGTTTGCGCCGACATGGCTTCTATCCACCGACATGCCGCGTCACTGTAACCACCCTTGTTGTAACCACCCTCGTTGTAAAAGACCTTCTCGGACTTGCATGGCATGCGTTTGACCTTCTTACCTTTGCAAATGATCGTTGTTTTTGCACCCTCACACTCGTGCTGCTTATGCCGCGTGAGGTGGCAGGCCTTGTGTGAAGATCTGACCGCAAGCCTCGCATTCATAGCTCTGCGTCAAAACATCCAGCTTCTTGATGTAGAAGCAGTGTCCATCCAGCATACCAAGGTTGATCGTGTCTAACCTCTCTTTGTACTGATTTTGACCATAGACGAGCCGCCATGGTGCCTTGTCAGAGTTCTTCTTGGGCTCGAAGACTCTGATGTTGATATCGAATCGTTTAGCGATACCCTCAAAGTCTACGAGCTTCGTAGCACGTACATCTTGACGCTTTAATTCAGGATTTTCATAGTACTCGCGTGCTAGTTTGAGAGCTGGCCCTTGTTAGGAACTTTTCACGCTTCTTTCGATCTGCCCGGTAGTGCACCGCGAGGGCATCTCCAGAGGTTGTCAGTGCTTTCATCATCGTTGTCAAAGCTGTAGATGCACCTCTTACCTCCCAACCAATCAGGAAGAGGGCCGCATCCAAGTAAGGGCTCCCTCGTGGAGATGATCTTAACCCCGCACATGCTTGAAGACTATCTTCCCTTCGTACGCTCCAGGGGTCTCGATGGTTCTGTCGGGGTGGTAGGTAGGCCTTGGTCCAGAACTCTGCATCTTCCAGATCGAGTCGCTGCATCTCACATTCTTCCATAAAAGCTTCGATATCCGCCATGCTTGATAGTGACTTGGAGCTCTTGCTCTTGTGGTAAGCCGACACGTCGCCACCACCTCTGTAGATGTCACAGCTTGAAACTGTAGACTACCTTGACGCGCATGTCTACGTGAGGCGTGATTTTTTGCATGATAGCACCCGTCAGTGGTTGGTTGAGGTTCTTGTTGAACTGCCACGTCTTGGTGCGCCTTCCTCTTCTAAAAATTGCGTGTCATTCTCATCAAATATGTTCTGGATATCCTCGATCCCTCCTGGTTCGTGGCTTGCTCCTTCTCCCCTCCGAACATGTGTTTGAGGTCTGCGATTCCCTGATATTCGTCTTGGATGGTGATCTGTTGGACCTCATCGTGAAGCGTTGTCGCTCTCGAGATTTGCTCCTTCGCCTTGTTATAGTAGTAGGTAACGGTATCCCGCACGCTCCGTACTCGATCGGTGAGAGCGTCGCGGGTTGCTGCTACTGGCGCTGATACAGTGCTGTATAGTTTGCTGATAGCGTTCCTGAACCAACTCATCTTTTATTATAGGTAGATTTCAATTTCAATTAGCAAGGTCGAGTAAGGGGCTACCGTTACTCAACTGCGCATGCGCTGATTTTTGTTGATGTCAGCAATATCACTATCGGCTTGTGCGCATGTCCTAGAATTGTCGGGTTTGTCGGGTTTGTCGGAATCGGATTGTTATCGGATTTATTTTCGGATGCCGTCGGATTTTCCGATTTTGGGAGGGCTAGGTGTGGAGGGAGGGAGGAGGTGGTGGAAGCGGAGGTTTGACGATCGAAACCCTAAAACCAACCTATAACCATCCCCTACTACTACTACAACAACCAGAAATATTAAAACCCAAGAAAATGGTTAAAAAAAAGTTAGTTTTTTTAATAATTTCGATATAATCGAACATACCAGAGGGCTTTTCATAGTCTCTCTCTTGTTGTTTTTTAGTTTTGTCTTTTTCTTGTTCGAGTTATTCATAAATTCGTCTCCACTCGAATTATCTTCTATTTCACTCAAATTATCATCTATCGAAAAGAAACAATACATTTTTAATTTAAATAGAATGTTGGACTGTATTCGATCGAATAATTGTCGAAAAAGATAACATAAATTTTTGTTTTACCTGATATAGTTGGCTGTTTTAACAGTTTTCAACAATTCTTCCACCTTTCTGTTTTCTTCTCTCTTTTGTGGCGTTGGATGTATGAAGTCGTCGTCAGAAGAAGAGTCTATAAAGTAAGGAATGGAAGAAACAATAATTTCAAAAAATAACAATAAAAAATTAAAATAGAAAATTATCAGACGGCGATGAGGTTCCACCCAACGTAAGAAAACTCTAAGCGAATAAAACAAAAAAAATTTATAAAAGGCGACTTGCCATTTTCATTTTCATTTCCAATTAAATCACACAGTGTTCCATTCCCACTTGAATCACAAGAATCATCGACCTTTCTTTTTCTTTTTTTTGGAAAAAATGGGTTTTGCTAAAATAAAAAAGAGAAAATGTTAATGCAAAATAAAGAAATCAAACTTAAGATTATTAAAATTAAATGAACTTACCTGACATGTTGCACTACTTATCACTTATCACTTTTGCTGACATTGCAATATCTTCAGTCTGTAATATCGTTCATCTCTGAAACTCTGCAATGACGGGTTGTTTTTAGACTTTTCCTTTAAAAAACAATCCAAGATTTTCGCGACCAGAAAGAATCCAAGATTTTCGCTTAAAAAAAAACCCAATATATTTTCGCGGCTGAATGAACGAAGGCCATTTTGATTTTTAAAATGGTCATGTGCAATGTGGTGTGGGAGGTGTGTAGGCCTGTTCCACTTTTTTATCTTCTGAAAGCTTTACATTTTTGTAATATTTGTTTTCTGTTTGTTTTCAATGTTAACCTAAATATATTGTCACGTTTTTTAGCCACGTCAGATCTTAAACGCACCAGTTTTAGAATTTTTGGCTAGGAACGAAGCTAGAGCCTTACTTATTACTATTCTGTATGGTATAAGACCTTTTTATCCTAGCCAACATTTATTTTTATGTTGAGGCTGTAGCCATTTAGCTAGCTCCTATATTTGGCTAAAAAGTGAGAGTATAAAAATGCAGTTTGGGTACAACAATATTCTTAAGCAATAATTCTTATGCTAAATGCAATTAGCTAGGTAGCTAGCTATATATATACATCTTTTATTATTTTCCTGAAAACTTTTTCTGCAAATAAAATGGCTGAGCGATTGTTTTAGCTGGACGGGTAACGACAGGCTGTTCCCTGTGTTTTTATTTAAACCGAAGTTGTAATAACGTTTTTCTGGAAAAGGTTATTACCCCTATACGCCTGTTCAGCTCTGTTTAACTGTACTAAGCGCTTATCCCAGTATTAACAGCAGACTGTTTTTTTGGAATAGGCTTTTACGCCAATGCGCATGTGCGATGTGGTGTACCTGTACTAATTTTTAAACTTTCTCGGGAATCACGCCTGTACGGATGGACAACACTGTTTACCTGGACTAACCGCTCAACCCTGTTTTAGCAATGGACTTTTTCTTCTGTTTTAATTTAAACAGAGTCTGTGAGAAAGGTTTTTTCAAAAGGGTATTATTAACTTTCACAAAAAGTTATTCCGCAAAATGAAATAAAATTGACCGATTGTTTTTGTTATGATGGAGTAACAACAGTTTGTAAACTCTGTTTTTATATCAGCTATCGTTGCGGGAAAGTTATTTTTAAAAAAATATGTTACAGTCGCACACTATAATGGTGTATGCGCTTAACTTGATTTACGCCTGTGCAACACGGTTTAACTGTACTAAGCGTTCAGCTCAGTGTCACAATTAATTCTTTAACTTGCGCAAAAAGTTTTTCCGCAAAATGAAATAAATTGACCGATTGTTTTTGCTATGATGGAGTAACAACACTTTGTAAACTCTGTTTTTATATCAGTTATCGTTGCGGGAAAGTTATTTTTTACAGTCGCACACTATAATGGTGTATGCGCTTCAATTGATTTACGACATACTGTATACCTGTACTAAAGCGCTCCACCTGATCGTGTGGCACAGTTTACGGCTCTTATTAAGCGCTCCACAGAGTGTTCAATGCCGGATCACACCTTTACATGTGGCTTAACCCGGCGTTTCGACGCCGGGTTTCCCGGCTAGTCTCTTAATAATAGCCGTATTTTGTCTGTCTGTCCGCGAAAGCCGCGTCCTGTTACGGAAACACGAAATGCGATATATAAAAGACGGGCGACCCCGTGGATTCTTCCACGGGTTAGTCCGCCAGGCGTGAATAAAAAAGATTTTTTTGCTGAGCGAAATCTTGCGTTTCGTGCTGTGCTACTTTATTTCATGTAAACAAGCTACCTAAGTAGTACAGCTTCGAAGTAGCACAAACTTTAAAATAAACGAATAGAACCTAAGAAAAATTAATTGTGAAGCTGTACTTAAAAGCCAGGCTTGTGACATCAAACTGTCATGGCGGCGACCATACCATAGAAAGGTTTGAGTGAGTATCACTGTGTAACTGACACTGATGCGATGATGACAGTGATCTGGAAGAATCTTTTAATGATGACAACTTTATACATTCTTGCATTACATAGCTGTAAGTTTGGATTTGGGAAAGAGGGAGCACTCGCATTTTTCCAAACGTCCAATTAACGTTCGGCTAAACTTTAGAAAATGTACACAAAAAAATTTAATAAAATATAAACTGCAACACGGTTACGCACTTACTCACTGAGTCCACTTGGACATTCTCATTCTTTGTGTGTAGAAGTGCGTATTTGCGTTTGCAGCTTTTATAGATGAATTCCGTTGTTTACATTTTCAGCGGTAAGCTCTTTCGACTTTGGCATTTGCGTGGCAGGAAAAAAGATGAGGGCGCTAGGTGAAGCAAAGTAATTATCAGTCCATTTCTTCACACGTAGGCATTCTTATGACTTTTAATGAATTCAAATAAATCAGAAGGCATCAACCTACACTCGATAATAGTTTATAACCCCAACGATGTTCCCGTTAGAAGAAATCCCCGGTAAAAGACATTTCTTCACCAAATCCTAGCATCTTTTTTCCTGCCACGCAAATGCCAGAGCCAAGGGGCTTACCGCTAAAAAGTAAACAAATGACAAATGCTGGAATTCATCTATATGATGTTTGGAGATTTTTGTTTTTTTAAAAGTGACTATCTGCGTTTGCAGCTTTTATATGATAACCAAGATTTTGCTGTACAAATTCTAAAGCTGCTCCTGGCGTTCTTAACGAAACCACCCACCCACCCACCATGACAAATGTCTATTTAGCTCTGCAGCAACAAAGGTTTATGGTGTTGTTTACAAAAAGTAATGTAGCTAGCATGCTCAAAGAAAAAGGAGGCAGAGAAAAAGCACAAGGGGAAAGGGGTCTTAGTGCGTGGTTATTTCAACTTTAACACCTTAGACCTGCCGTAGTTACCCATATTGTCCTTTTTTCAAGTAACGTGTTATAATTAATAATCATTAAGTTGATTTTTCGGGGAGGGGTAATCTGTACGTTCGGGAAAGGGGTAAGTAAAAAGCAAAGCATACAATGGTGTATAAGATGAGTTTGGTAAATGTTCTAGTCGTAAGTTGGTGAGTTGGTGAGTTGCAAAATTTTCCGAATGCCGACATCCGGAAAAATATGGGCATATGAGAAAAGTGAGACCCGATACCCTATGTGATACCCGAGACCCGAGACCCGAGACCCAATACCCTGATACCGATACCCGAGACCCGATACCCTGATTTTTTTTCGGCGATGTTTTATTTTAATAAAAATTCTAATTTTTTCTCATTATTTTCTTGTTTTTTCAACCTAACATATCAGAGATGATATGTTGGTTTATTCGAAGCAAGACGTACGTTTATCAAAGTATTTGGCGATACATATTATGTGAAAAATGATAAAAACGAAAAACAACCATTCACAGTTGTAATGAACAAAAAAAAAACATTTTAACTTGTTGTGTAATTTGCTTTCGGTTTAAAAGTTTCGAAATATGTGCGCATACTGTCTGCATTGCATGCAAAGTTGAATGTGGTCGAACTTTTTTTGAAGCAATGTGAAAAAAAGAGACCTAATATCAGAAACTATCTACACTACCGTTATCGCAGCCTACTATTGTTTCAACGACTTCACAGACACATACTTCATATTCAACGCAACCAATATATTATCTGCATACAAGCATCTTCAAATACTACCATCAACGCAACCTATTCCACCTTAAACAACCAGTTAATAAACCAGCACCACCTGTGCCAACAGATAATGATTATGTCTTGTTCCTTCCCAACTTGCTATGGTTGTGGAGGTAATTTTGGACAATATACAAAATTTAATCGTGGTTTCGAAAACCAAAAGGAGTTATGTCGACCCTACAACAAAAAAACAAACATACTCTAATGAATTTAAAAAGTCTACTATCACTTCAATCATTCATGTTTGAGCAGACAAAATAAATTTTTTTATGCTAGTTTCATTGTAGTTTCTGGCGATATAAAACTATTGTTGCAACATATTACGTGCAACAAATATTTCCATATAACGAAGAAATATATATATATCAAAATGTGTTTTTATTATCGTTCATATTAAAAAAAAAAAATAATAATAATAAAAATATATCAGGGTATCGGGTCTCGGGTATCGGTATCAGGGTATTGGGTCTCGGGTCTCGGGTCTCGGGTATCACATAGGGTATCGGGTCTCACTTTTCTCATATGCCAAAAATATGCATATGCTCTTCTTGTCGCTCTCCACCGTAGAGTTTAAATTTTAAGAAGTAATAATATCATCATCACATTATATTTTCAGACGTGATCAACGAAAGGTGTTTAGTGACAATTATGTCAAAGCGACGAGTTCGAAAAAGTGGCGAAGAGTTGTAAAAAATATAAAGAAGAATATAAAAAATATAATTTTTTTTCTGTTTTTTTCCTCTCATTAAAAATTAATACTGTGTTTCCTTTAATCAAATACGGCGTTCATTTATCTCTTCCCTTCATGGTTTCGAATAGCAAGAAACGTATCAGTGATCACCTTTTACCCCCTAGAATTTGAAAATAGTGAAGATTTTCTTCAATATGGGCAATTTTCCAGGGGGATATTAACAGATACTTCTATTAGGAGAAGACTGGATCGAATTTTTTACCAACTTTGGCTTAGGTCCTTTTCAGTCAGTGCGCTTCCATTTGGGGAGAAGAAACTGAAGACGAAATTATCATACGAGCACGATATCTGAACTGCACTGCGCCAATTTGTCCCTTTCTCATGCAGCCTTAAAGAAGACGTACGCAAGTCTTTCATTTCGAAACACTTTTTTACTATTTGTTCACTTGTTAACTTCTCAAACAAGCCTTAATTTAAATCATTATACAACAATTTTAGGTACTTTTTATCTCAGATAGCGAGGAGGATGTTGTTGTTATTAGTTCAGAAAAAAAATCCGCCTCTCCCGAGAAAAAAAGGATCAAGCTAGATGAAGAAGAGTGAGCTTTTTTTTTTCTTTAATCTTTTTCTTTTACACTCTGCAGAATATATTTGAGCATAAAAATCTTCGCAGCTAATAAATACTAAAAATATTCCAGTCGAATGAATTTTAGCGATTCCAAGATTTTTGTGGGTTTTTCTCTCTCAATATGCAGATCATCTCATTCGAAATCATCGCACGTCAGAAAGTTGTTTGATACCGAATCTTCTGAAGATCAGCTTGGTTGTAACATTTTGCCAGAGTACGTACTCCATTCTAAATGAATGAAAAAATAAATAAATAATATCCATAATAACACCATAACACTTAAAAACCTTTCAGGGACAATGATTTGAACAACACTTTCAGTTCTGATACACTAGATGACGTTTTGACGAAACCAAGTTTCGGGTACTTTGAAATTATTATTTTTAGTGCATTGCTGAAAATTTTATTTACACTCTTCCTTTCTTTTTGTAAAAAAATCCTTAATTTTTTACCTTCAGTTATCAGGCGGTACTCGACTCATCCACATCTGATATTGATGACCAAATTACACTTAAACAGCTACACAAGCGGTGAGTTCGCTAAACATCTAAAATGAAATTTCAGCATTTAATTAACGTGCAATACACCTCAACAAAATTAAGAAAATAAAACTTAAAATTTAAGAAGACTCTACCATACACTTCAAGTTATTTCTTGTTCATTTTCTGTATAAAAAAACAGAAAGATAACCTCTATGAGGAAGGTTTAACAATAAGTGACTTTTTTCAATCTGAAAACTTATCTATGAATTTGTTTGTTTTTTATTCAGGGATATCACAGTAACAGCTGATAACATAAACTGTAAAATAGAAACTTCTCCGAAGCATGAGGGCTACAAGAAAAAAGATATAAAGGACATACTACAAATAAAAAAAAGGTAAATTAAACCAAAAGAAAATGTCTTGCAACGTGTAAGTAATAATACTGCACAACTGAGTTTTGTTGGATAAGTTTAATGAATTTTGTCACTCTTCACAAAAAGTTTTGCAAAAAAGATTCTGAAAAGAAAAACTATTTCTCAGATATAGGTAAGCTTCTGCATACTTTAATGATTTTAGGACGTCTGAGAGACATGTCAAAGGAAACAAAACATACTTACCAATGGATATGTGGGAAGATGTAAAGGTAGATGCGGTGGACAATATACCCCATGATGTCAATGGAACAAAAACCTTTCAAGTAAAGTTTGATCAAAATGACAGAATGGCATCAACCAAAGATGGTCGACCCTGGAAAAAATACTTTAACTCAGCAAGAAGAGGTTTTGCAGGTATAAGGAGACTGGCATCTTGTAAAGGAAGTATGAAATGTACCAATGATGAATGCAGTTTTAAAAAAGAGTTTGGTCGTGCAAACAGACATCATTTCAACTCATTAGCCTGTAAACATTGTCGTCTTGATGGAATATTAATTCCATGTGAAGGACGGAAAGTTTGGGAATTTAATGACTATACAACCTTAGTGACTGTTTATTATACAGGTGAACATTCCTGCGTGACAAATCCTCTACATGACAAACAGACTGACAATGATATCATTGAATCTTTTAAAAATGATCCAAAAATAAAACCATGTCAAGTAGCAACTAAGGTGATTTGTGAAGCAATAAGCAATAACAAAAATATTGAAAATAAACATGTTTATACAATGATCACTTCACAAGAATCCACACAACCAGCTAGGCATATGTCTCTATTTTTAATGATTGGATATTTTTTTTGGAATACACTAGAGTGTACTAATTTATAAAAACAGATGGATAAGATGAAAGCATTTCAGGTTATGCTTAAAAGAAGATATGAGTAAGAACTTTTATATTTATACACTATCTTCTTTTGCAGTTCCAGTTCAGCATACTGCTGTGGAAAGTAATGATGGCGAGAATGAAATATTTCAAAAACATCCCGACAATAGGAACAGCCAAATATGGATTGTCACACGTATGAAAAATCAACGAGGAAAGTCGCCGAAATGCAAGCACTGCAAGAATGAAATTCGGAAAAACCAACTCCATGTTGTTGTCGAAGGTCTTTATGCACCAATTGGGCAATCATTTGCTGTAAAATGTAATTTTCGTTATTGTCCTGATATTAAGTGCTTGGCATTTATTCCAAATAGATCTAACATAAAACCGTGCAAACAGATAACGATGGACAGAGACATTGATCTATCTGAACAAGAACGAATGATAATTTCGAACACTGGGTTGTTACCAAACAGTAGTTAAAAAAGATATTTGTGTAAAAAAACACTAGGAATATATGTGTATATATCTAGCTATAGCTATCTATTTTTTGTTTAATTTTCATTTATATTTTTCTCATATTTACTGTAGCTAGCTAGCTGGCTAGCCATGTTTTTTTAGCTGTAATTTTTGTTGTCATCGCATTGCAAAGAAAAAACATCCATTTGATTTATCGTCTTATTTATATTTTTGTATATGGACGTGTCACCTCTTTTTCAAGTAAAAAACATCTTGTAGGTGCATCAAATCCGTTCAAATCCAAAGGTGCTTTCAGTTTGTCCTTCAGTTGAGGGCGATACGACCGCAGATAAAAATAGCCTTAGCCTTAAGCGCGAAAACCTTTATGAGCTAATATCCCATCAGGCATCAGTCCAGGTCTATTTCGGACTATTCCAGCGAAAAAACGGGTTAACGTGCTAACAATAAAAAAAAATTCCGGAAAAATAACCACATGAAAAACGGCAGCCGTATATTTTTTGAACTCACCAACTCACCAACTCGCGACTCACTAACTCACCGACTCGAAGATTACCTATTCTCGTATAAGATTGACGATTTATAGTACGTATGCATTTTTGAATAGACCCATTATAGTAGTTGTTGACAAATGATTTTTGTCTGTTTTACCCGCATGTGACTGATTAATCCTTGAACTATAACTTCATTTTTGGATTGCTTATTTGATCAATTATATATATTTTTAGAGTCAAAAAAGGAGAAATTTGATGGAGATCCTAACTGGAAAAATAAAGGACGTACTTGTAAATGATTAAAGGAAAAGTCCTTTTTATACGTTACAACCAGTAAACCACAAGGTTTTTTGGCTTGAAGTTGCAGAAAAACTTGCCACCATTAACATGAACTGATGCATATATCAATAGATTTTGTTTTTGGAGATTTAGTAGTTTGTTTAGCAGATTTTATAGATTATGCCTTTAAATTTTTTAACCTATAAATTTGATTTAAAAATATTAAAGCTGCAGGTCTACTATTATGGTAACCGTTGGCTTGATTTTTTTTTATGTTTTTATGTTGTATGATATATACTTTTACATTTTTTATGCGTGTGCCTGAACAAAGTGTTATTTTGTCCTAAAATCTTATTTTTTGATTGGGATTTTTTAATTTCTTTTTTAAATAAATATTTATAAAATTTTATTTTAAATGCTTCACAGACTACATTTTAAACGTTTTGAAAGTATCAATTGTGCATGTAAAACAGTATAAATATAATCTAATTTATAGTGAGGTAGAATGTAGCAAGAAATTCAGCCGTATTTCACTGTATATAATATATACTGTACTGTGCAAAATAATTCTTTAAAAAACTTAACTGGAAATATTTTGTTATTCTTTCTGGATCCTAATAGTTATAGACTGTTTGCTGCTCTTGAAAAAATCCACTAGAAACAAAATCGAATGTGCATGTAACTTGCAGATTTAAACCTAGCATAGAAGCTTGCGGAGGCGGGATGTGCACATGTGGTCAGATAAAACACACTGCGTATCCTTTCATTGTGCACTTCGCGTGTTGGTGCAACCTCGACCCCAGGGTTTATAAAAAGAGAACCAGCCCTGGGGTCAAGGTTGGTGTTGGGGCTAATCATCGCTTTGGAAAATAAGGGGTGCATATGTATCATCTTTGAAAGAACAACTGTCGTATCAGGGTAAACAAGGGCGGCAAGTAGTTGCAACTATATACTAGTAATAGCCGTATTTTGTCTGTGTGTCCGCGAAAGCCGTGTCCCGTAACGGAAACACGAAATTTTGTAAATTACGCGCCGATACCAAATGCGATATATTTTTACCGACTTTGTTTCGACCGCTCGCGCGTAGTATACCAATCACGACGCCTGATTCTTTAAAAAAAACAACAAGATTTTCGCGACCAGAAAGAATCCAAGATCTTCGCGGAACGAAGGCCATTTTGATTTTGATAATGGTCGTGTGTGTGGTCAGTGTGTGAGGTTTGTAGGCCTGTTTGACTTTTTTATCTACTAAAAGCTTTATATATCTGTAATATTTGTTTTCTGTTTGTTTTCAATGTTAGGATAATTATATTGTCGCGTTTTTTAGCCACTTACAGATCTTAATCGCACCAGTTTTAGGATGTATGGCTAGGAACGAAGATTTTGCTACTTAGCTAGCTAGCCATCTAGATCCTTACTTATTACTATTCTGTATGGTATAAGAGATTTTTATCCTAGCCAACATTTATTTTTATGTTGAGGCTGTAGCCATTTAGCTAGCTCCTTAAAAAGTGAAAGTATAGACCTTTTTTAATGTTTACATTTTCCGCGGTAAGCCCTTCTGGCTCTAACAACTGTGTGGCAGGCAGAAAGATGCGGAAACTTGCTGAAGAAAGGTCTTTTTCAGCCCATTTCTTTCTACGGAAACATTTTTGAGGCTTTAAACTATTATCGAGTGTAGATGGATAATTTCTGATTCACATATATTCATATAAAGTCGTAATGATACCGTCGTGCGAAGAAACAGACTAAAAAGGACCTCACTTTATCTAGCGCCCGCATCTTTTTGCCTGCCACGCAATTGTTAAAGCCGAAAGGGCTTACCGCGGAAAATGTAAACATTCAAAAAGGTCTATAAAAATGCAGTTTGGCTACAACAATATTCTTAAGCAATAATTTTTATGCTAAATGCAGTTAGCTAGCTAGGTAGCTACATATTTTATTATTTTTCTGCAAACTTTTTCTGCAAATGAAATGGCTGAGCGATTGTTTTGGCTGTACGGGTAACGACAGGCTGTTCCCTGTGTTTTTATTTAAACCGAAGTTGCAATGAACATTTTTGGAAAAGGGTAATACGCCTTTATACGCCTGTTCAACTCTGTTTAACTGTACTAAGCGGTTAGCCCAGTGTTAAAAACAGACTGTTTTTTGTAAAAGCCTGTTACGCCTATGAGCATGTGCAACACCGTTTACCTGTATATACTAAGGTCAGCCCACTGTGACAATTAATTTTTAAACTTTCTCGGGAATCACGCCTGGACTAACCACTCAGCCCTGTGTCTGCGAGAAAGTTTTTTTCAAAAGGGTATTATTCCTATACGCTGTACAACACGGTTTAACTGTACTAAGTGCTCAGCCCGGTGTCACGATTAATTTTTTACCTTTTAAAAAGACTTATTCCACAAAATAAAATAATATTGTTTTTGCTATGACAGGGTAACAACGGTTTGTAAACACTATTTTTATTTTAGCTATCGTTGCGAGAAAGTTAGAAAAATATGAATATGAATATGAAGTTAGAAAAATATGTTACAGTCGCAACACTATAATGGTGTATGTGCTTCACTTGATTTACAACATACTGTATACCAGTACTAAAGCACTTCACCTGATCGTTTGCAACAGTTTACGACTACTATTAATTGTTCCACCGGTGTGTTCAAAGCTGTTTGCCTGTACTAGGCGTTCAACCTGGTTGCACAAATAATTTTGAATTTACGCCGAAAATTATTCTGCAAAATAAAATAATATTGACCGATTGTTTTTGTTATGACGGAGTAAAAACGGTTTGTAGAACTCTGTTTTTATTTCAGCTATTGTTGCGGGAAAGTTATTTTTTGAACAATATGTTACAGTCTCGCAATGGTGTATGCGCTTCACCTGATTAACGACATACTGCATGCATGTGCTAAAGCGCTCCACCTCACCATGTCGCCCAGTATGCGGTTCTTATTAAGCGATCCTTGGGGCGTTCAATGCCGGGTCACACATTGACATGTGGCTTACCCCGGCGATTCGACGCCGGGTTTCCCGGCTAGCCTCTTTAATAATAGCCGTATTTTGTCTGTCTGTCCGCGGTAGGCGAGTCCCGTGGCGGAAACACGAAATGCGATATATAAAGGACGGGCGACCCCGTGGTTGTTTCCACGGGTTAACAGCTAGTCTCTTTAATAATAGCCGTATTCTGTCTGTTCAAAAGGGTTACCGCGTCCCGTAATGGAAACACGAAATGTGATATATAAAGGACGGGCGACCCCGTGGATTTTTCCACGGGCTAACGACTAGTCTCTTTAATAATAGCCGTATTTTGTCTGTCTCTGCGCGGACCCCCCGCTGACTTAGAAAATCATGCTACGGAAACACGAATATCAAATGCGATATATTTTTGTCCACTTTGTTGCGACGGGTAAATTTAAAGGACGGGCGAACCCGTGGACTTTTCCACGGGCTAACGACTAGTCTGTATTATAATAGCCGTATTTTGTCTGTCTCAGTGCGGACCCCCCGCTGAGTTAGAAAGACGTGCTACTGAAACACGCATATCAAATGCGATATAATTTTATCCACTTTGTTGCGACGGGTAAATTTAAAGGACGGGCGAACCAGTGGATTTTTCCACGGGCTAATCTCTATTATTGCCGCCCCTTAAGGGTACACGCATTTTGTAGGTGGAGAATTTTTTTTTTTTTTTTTTATTTATTTATTTTTTTTTTTGTTTGCGTGTGAAAATTTTTTTAATTGTGAAAAAAGAAATTGATTGTGTGTGAAAAAAAATTTGATTGTGTGTGAAAAAAAACAAGAAGCCCAGGTGCTTGAAGATTTCCGCCATTAGCTTGAAAGATTTTAAAATTTGAAGTTGATCTTGAAAACGGAGAATTATGGGGTAAACAAATCATTGAGTATTCTCAATTATTAACGATATTTTAACAAATTATAAGTATATTGTAGAAAAATTATAACTGTATTATAGAATATATTTAATGATATTATACAAGTGTATCCTGGCCTTAACTAACCTGCAATGTTAAAATACAACTCAATAAATAAAAAATAAAATTCATGAATAATTAATTAATTAGTTCTGCTGAATATAGCTTTAGTCTACGTGCTTGAAAAATTGTACAGAAAGAAATGACGTAACATCAAAGATGGCGCATTATAAGACGATCTTCATTATGCTACACTACACGAGCTTTAACTTTCGATAGCAAATAAACTTTAAAATAAAGTATTGTTCATTGGATAATAAAACAATCTGTTGCACTGTTAGGATTCTTATTGGCTTAAAACTCATTTTAGCCTCGTTCTCAGAAAAAAATCTTTAGCCTGGATAAGTTTCGGGCGTCCAGCCTAGCTGCGCTGTCTCTATCTATCTATCTCTCTATCTCTCTATCTCCTCAGGCGATTACATTAGATGGCAAAAGAAATAAAAGGAAGCATTAAATACATCTTATGCAAAAAAGAAATTACGGATTCAAAGATTTCAATATATAGAGATCATTTGGTGGGTGAACATAATGCCGACGCAAACAATATTTTGGTGAGAAAATATTTATTGTCATTCATCAGACCGGTAAAAGACAAACTGATTACTTGTAATATATGCAAGCACATTTCACATAACACAAGAGAGAGTACAAAACATGATCTATTAAAGCATTATGAACTAACTTTGAATGAAAATGATAATTTTCAAATTCAGGGAATATCTACAAAAATAAAAGATAACCGATTTTTTAAAAGATATACAATTAGTTCAAATTTCACAGAATATTCTGAAAGCTTTGATTGGTACGATCCCTCAATTGCTGATATATTTGTAAAATACGCAAAAAACAACTTTGATAGGATACGTCTGTTGAACGGTTCAAGAGAAAATAAAACTCTTAAGATTCAGTGTATATTTTCTATCATAAATGTGCGTCAACATGATGGGGATTATAATGAATTTTCAAGTCCAAGGGTCTGGTCGTCCGACACATTAACAAATACAGCTTTTAACGATACCATGGTAGATTTGCTGGTGAAAAATATGCATTTAAGAATTATTAATAATGGTGAAACTGGAAGCTCGTGGAAATTCTATAGATATGATTCAATTGAAATTAATATTATTGATCGCGATAGTGAAATCGGTGAGATTTTCGGTGGACGTATGCTTGTGCAATACTCTGATTCAGAGGAAGAGGAAGATGTAGAGAAATCAAACTTGCAGAAAAAAGAGGGTATGTATGATTTTGATTGTATGTTTACATTCTTACAAGTAAGAGGTATTCTAACATGGTGTTTTTTTTGCCGGCTTACAATAAATTTCGTCTTCACTTCAGGCAATAATGAAATTGAAGAACAAGAACTTAATCCAAACAGCCAGATGGTTGATTTTGTGTATGAAGATAGCATAGAAGAGTAAGTATTTTAGGATAATGATCTATATTTGCTTCACAAATACGTCCTTAATTTAAACGTATTTATAACCTACATATGCTGGAAAGACATAAAATATCTCGTAAACTATATAGTAAATCACACAATTGCTTAAACTTAGAAATTCAATGGAAGAAGAACCTGCTGGCGAATCAACCTTCAATGATAATATGGATAAACTCGAAGAAATAGAAGTGTTCAAATTAATCAAGGATGAGGAAGAAAACCACAAAGACTTCATTGATGATGAAAGCGACCAATATGAATCAAATAGCTTTTATCGTCAAATTAATAACCTGAATTTAAGTGAAGAAAATGATGCAGGAGATACTTTAATCTTAGAAAATGATATAGGTCTACTGGAAGAAATTAACATGTAAGTTTTTTGTGTCATATTTGCTGTTATTTGGTATTAAGTATATTTACGGCTGAAAAAAAATCTTACATATATTCCAATTGTAGAGAAGAGCGTGATGTGCAAGATGATAGTGGAGATGAACAAAATACTGCAAATAGGTAAGAATATCAATAGCCTCAAATTCATTTTATACTACAATACAACATTATATTATGTAATTCAAAAAATCTATTGCATTTTTGTTTACATATAGGTTCGGTGCTATGAAATTAATGATGCAAAAAGAAAAGCATTCACAAATGATGCAAAACGATACAGTATTTCCTCAAATTCAACAAATGGAAAGTGCACATACCTTTCCATTATCGGAGCGATTTACTACCATTACACAAAAAACACAAGACTACCTGTGTTAAATGAGGGTGAATTGGATGAAGGAAAAATAAGGTATGAAATTGGAAACGATCTTTATGAATATATCAAAGGATATGAAGAAAAATTAACGTATATTAATAAAGCAGAAATAATTATGATTTTGGATGAATTATCGGCGAATCTGGGAAAATTTTCCGTAAAAATAAATCTATTTGAAATGAAAAAGAAGGAGAAATACATAAGCGTTTATGGTCGAAATAGCAATGATTTAAAAGGAAGTAACAGAATGTCTAAAGAATTCAAAAAACAACCTGTAAGCCTACTGAGTAAAATTTTTGTATCGTCTCATGATTACATAGCAACAAAGATTTCTACTAAAATTATTCCAGTAAATCTAGCATTTTATCCACATCCGAAGGAAAACGATGTACCTACAATACATCTCAGATATATCAAAATTTTACAAAATTTTAACAACAAAACTGCAAAGAAACGATGAACGTCAAGTTACAATGAATGTAGCTCATGTTTGTCCTTTTTGTTTATGTATGTATAGAAGCAAAAAACTATTTGAGACTCACATCAATCAGTGCGCTGGAGGTTCTATATCATATGAATTCAAGGAAAACTTAGTGACATATGAGAAAAGGAATACGTCTTGCATTGAGCAGCCATTCTCTCTATATTATGACATAGAAACGACAGGTGGAATAAAGGACGATATGAAAGTTATTTCATATGGCATACATTTAGCTTTTAGCAAGGATATTTTGGAAAACATACAAACAAATAAGGAGGAAGCCAAAACATATTCTTTTTTCGTGTACAGAAGTAAAGTAGTGAAAAGGGATCAACTAACAACATACTATTTGCCAAAATTTTTATCCAACCATATCGATGATCACGACGTTGAGTTATTAAAAAAATCTGTGGAGAGCATAGTCAAGAATGAACCCTTAGCAATGGCTCATCATTTAACACTTGAAATTAGATGCCTAATTAAATGGGCGAATCTATTTCTTGCCGAATTAATCAAAGTCAATGGTAAATTATCATCACACAGAATAAGAGAGTATAAAAAATCAATGAAGGAACAAAGTGATGATGTAAGGTGCTGCGTAAATTTCCTGTTTACGATACTGACCTAAAACCTAAAGGTATACCAAATAAAGAATTGGTAGAGTTTCAGGGATTTAAAGAATATGCAGGAAATCGTGTGTTGAATAAAAATTTAACTAAAAAAGAATTTTTGGAAAAATATTCAAAAACTATTGAGGTAACAATGAATTTATCCCGAATGAGTGAGGTCGCAGATGAAATTTTAGCAACTGGAGTTGATAATATAGAGAGAGTAAGACAGCTTGATTCTTATATAGCTGATTATTTAATTGAAAGAGATTTTGACACTTTTGGTGATTATCTAGCAGATATGGAATCTAAAGTTCGCAAATATGAGAATAACATGCTTTTAAGTGTTATTTGCTATGAATATATGCGAAATATGGACGTAAACGTTTTACCATCAATGTATTTAATCCAAAATATAAAAAATGCATTTGAAACTACTAGAGTAATACATCACGACCATTATTCTGGAAAAATTTACGGATACGCTCATGACATATGTAATAAATCCATACAACAAGGTCAATTTGGATCGCGGAAAACATCAGTTTATGCTCATAACGCCCAGAAGTTTGATTTGCATTATATTTTAAAATCGGTGAAGTTATGTGTGTGGGGTACGACTCAAGTAAGCTCATATGGTAGTAGCCCTGACTGCGTCAGATTTTTCCAGATTGGAAGTGAAGTTATTTTTGGCGATACGATTCAGTTTTTTCAACAATCTTTGGAATCACTGGCAACTCCAGAAGAATTAAAAAAAATTAGAGAAAATAACATAAATATTATTTCATCAAATTCATATCTTGTGGATAGGTATGCAAGATTAAACATCGAAGAAAAAGATAGGGTTCTGCAATTACTATCGTCAAAGGGAGCAATACCATATGATTACTTTCATACAGGGTTTGAACTTTTAGAAACAGAATTTCCAGATTATGTATCATTTAATTTGTCACTTAAATATCAGTCTATTGATAAGGAAACATATAATAACGTTAAGGAATTATGGGACTTACTTGCAATGAGAAATATGGATGATCTTATGTACATATACAATTTATCTGATGTCAACTTAATGAGTGTAATTGCAAATTCAAGATTTAAAATGATGCACGAAAAATTTACCGTTGAACCAAAAAATTTCAGCTCAATGGCAACTTTTAGCAAATCCGCCTGTTTATTACAGACAAAATTTATTAATACGCAGCCGCAAACTGTTGTTGCAGCAGAAGCTTTTGAAAATGCCTTATCAGGTGGATTTTCTTCAACTCCATTACGTGTTGGATTCAATACAAATTCATTCGATAAACCATTTTATATTCGTGATAATGATGGGCATACTAAAAAATTTATTCAGTTCTTAAAAAATTAGATGAAAATAATCAATATGGTAAATCGATGACTGAAGAACTTTCCTACGGAGGAATAGAGGAAGACATAAAAACCAACGTTAGATGAATTTCAGGAAATGAAACATCCAGGAAGTCAGTTGCAGATAGGTTAGTATCGATTGTTATTGATAGACTTCCTGGATGTTTCACTCGATTTCAATTCCGGAAAATACTTTCCATACCATAAACCAAACAGCAAGCCGTTGTATGTTAACGCGCAGTCCAATCACCCACCGACCATCCTCAAGCAACTCCCTGTTATGATCAACCAACGATTAATCCAACTATCATGTGATAAAGAAGAGTTCGATAAAGCCAAACAGTTCTATCAAACATCACTTGACGTAAGTGGCTATAAAAATATTCTGAAATATGACCAGCGTGATTTAACAAGACCAAACAGAAATCGATTGAGAAATGTTATATGGTACAATCCCCCATATAATATGAACGTTGTTACAAATGTCGGCAAGAGGTTCTTGCAGCTTGTACGAAAACACTTTCCAAAAAACCACCAGCTGAATAAAATCTTCAACACCAATACATTGAAAGTCAGCTACTCTTGCACACCTAGTATGCATAACATCATAAGTCAACGCAATTCCAGCCTGCTCAATAACACAGATGAACAACAAAATCGATCCTGCAACTTCCGATCAAAACCAAACTGCCCATTAAATGGTGATTGTTTGAAATCATGCATCGTTTACAAAGCAGAAGTAATTGCGGACGGTGAAACATCGATCTACTTTGGAGCAAGTGAAGGAGAATTTAAGACGCGCTACAATAACCATGTTAAATCGTTCCGACACAAAAATAACATAAAGACAGAGTTTTCAAGACATTTTTTTGACTCTAAATTGCTTTAACGTCTTGTCACTCAGAGGTATATATACCTTGGCTTTGTATTTTAGTTTGTGTTTTCAACATAAGATAGGTGCGCATAGATACTGGCATAAAAAAACGCGCATTTACATATATATGTAGCCAAAAACTGTTTAACTAACCGTTTCCCTCTCACTCCCCCTTGCTGATAAAGCACAGCTATTTCTGCAGAATTTCTTGATGATATTTTTTGGTACTTTGTCATTTTCTACACCTTCAAATCAAAAACGAGATTAAAAAGGACAGTACGAGGCTGTATATGAGCACATTTAAGCATTTCTGTAGACAAAAAACACAAGCGCATGTCAAATTCCAGTCAAAACAGCCTTTAAAGAAAATATGTGGTTTCGAAGTATAGCCAATATTTCTACGCAAATCTTTGTCAACAAACAAGACACTAGGACACTCAGCTCAATGAGTTATCTAGCAAAAAGGCAGTAAAGACTACAAAACAATCACACAAGTTTGTCAATTGGCCGCAAAAATGACTAAGTCTAACCAAAATTCAGTGTGTATAAATATTGGGACAAATGGATTTTTTTACAAAAACTAACCCCCCTATATTTTACAGATCCCCCTCCCCCCTTTCTCAATGTTGAAATACCGTTACGGGGTACCCTGGGTCTCCAACATTGAGAAATGGGGGGAAGGTTTTTTTAAAACAAATTTTAAGCTTAATTTTTTCCAATATATTATGCACACAATTGTCTTAATTTTTCAAAAAATTGAAAATAGGTTCTCCTTGCAAATTGACATCTCAAATTTTTTTTTAGAGGCTAGGAAGCACACATCAACAATAGATTTGCATAAAAATAGTGTAAAAAGAGTCATGCTGTTGACACGCTACCAACACGCTACCACACGCTACCAACACTCTACCATCTAATAATTTAATATATATATAAATATATATTTATCATTTTATAAAAAAATTGATGGTAGCGTGTGGTAGCGTGTTATTTTTCAGCAAAAAGCAACAGTAGCATGTTAGTAGCGTGTTGGTAGCGTGTTGGTAGCGATGCTTCAGACTTTACTCCTCTCGATCCACGAATACAAAGTAGCTGTGATCGTAGCACATTGAAACTTAATCTAGTTCTCAGCCAATTTTTCGTGATGCTCACTGATTCATTTCGCTTTTCAGTAATGGAACAAGACAGTCTGTTGTAAAACGTAGCACATTCTCGAGACATCCCTCCAAAACACGTGAAGATTAGGGGAGTGAATGATCCTTGATCAACAGTATTGACTCTCTCATTATACGATCTTTTTTTAGCTAACTCGTTGGTTTTGTAGCATGCTTTCAGATCACGGTTCAAGTACATTTTGGCCGTTGGGTTAAAAACCTTCACATCAAAAAAAGCCATTTGCCCTCTGATCCAAAATCCTATAGCAGTCTACTCGTGCCTCGTCAGTAGTTATGGTTGATAAAGGAAACTGTTCACCAGTGATTTCCTGTAATATGGGCTCTATTCTCACGTCCTTACAACATTCCTGAAGTAGTTCGGCAGTGAAGTCTCGGATTTCGTTGTGTCGTAATGTTATGAGACTACCTTTCGGACAGGATAGGGCGTGCTCAATTGTAAAAGAAACACCACAAACACATCTGGATGGTAATCGCTTTAGCGGGATGCAGTATCGTATGTCCCAAAAATGATTGTTTATCCAAAACGAATCCATGTTCTCTAATTGGCAAGGCATTCAACCAACTCGACGCACCACTTTCCAAGGACGCCTCGAGCGCTCTGACTTTTAGTTGACTAGTCAACGACTCCTTTATTGATGTTAACGTCATTTCACAAGTCTTCCTCTTTTCGTTTTTAATTTCATTTTTTCGCTTCTTTAATACGTCCTCTATTGATTCGTCATAAATATCGTCTTATTATATTTCACTTTTTCAACCATTTCACGGCGGGCAAATCTGGTCAATAAAATGAGACATTTGCGACCGCGGACCTTTTGGAAGCAATATTTTACGAAACCATTATATGAGTGGCTACGTGGCGGATAGCCGTAAAATACTGAAAAAACGAAAGTGGATTAGCAGGAACGCATTTGAATGATTTTGTGGAGACAATGTCTTGGTTAAAACAAGAAAACAAGTATTTAAATTAGTGACAACATATTTTTGACATAGGCAGCTTTTATTTAGTCAAGATCAGAGTAAATTATTTAATTCTCGTAAAGTATCACAATGCCGGGCGCTCGCGAAATGTTTTCCACAAAGTATGAGCATCCGAGACAGAGCAAAGATCACGTGATAACTCAAATTTTACAAAATAATTACACCACGGTCACGTGATTATATTTTCTCTGGACAACCTACATCGGGAAAGAGATAAATGTAAACAAGTGGTAGCTAGCCTTTCTAAAACTTACCAACAAAGTGGGATAAACAAAACTAAACTATTAACGTCAAAAATATTATTTTCATGAACCTGAGTAAACTAAACAGAGAAAAATGAAGTTAAAGCCGTTTTTTTAAATAAAACTAAAATTTTACAAAAAAATGGTAAATTTTACAAAAAAATGGTAAATAATACTGTAACTCAGTGGGAAAAACATTGTTTAATATCTGAGGTGGTTGGTTTTCTTTATCTTGTCACAAACAGCAATTCAAATTATTTTTAAAAGATTCTGGATAAGCATGCTCATTACACAGTTTTACCACAAATAATAACTCAGTAAAATCAGAACAGAAATCTCAAATGTCATAAGCATCAAATTAACAACAAAATTGTTCAAAAAATAATATATTATATACACACTTTTTTTAGCATGAAATCAAATTACCGTATCTATTTAATACTTCATACTTACCTGAAAATTTCAAACTATTTTTCTTACAATTGTATAACAATACAATTGGGTTATCAGTGGACGCCACAAGCTGGATTTTACAGTGACGCACTGTTTTCTTGATATACGCCCTTGCGTCTTTGTTTGAGTTGTTTAATCCTTTTGAAAAATGAAAGGTAAAACTTCGAATGTCTGAAAACTTGATAACAATTGTTTTCAAAGTTCCGTTTCGTTCTCTTGTTTCGGATACCTCCCTTCCAAAACTTGTATTGTGGTCACGTACTGCCCTATACCATTGAACAAATATTGAACAATGAATACTGTTAGTCAGTGAAATTTTCCATGGATTTTGAACCGATTGTTTAATTGATAATCGTCTTTTTATTTTGTCCAACAATTCTTTAAACCCAAAGTTCAAAATGATACTTAAATCAACTTTTTGATCAGCAAGAATTGCATAAGCATTTAATTCCATAACAGTATGTTCATATCATTTAGCTATAGCTATAATCATAATTCCAAATGCTATATATATATACAGCACATAAAATAACGTTTTAAAACATGACGATCATGAAGATCGTCAGTTTACTGGCGATCATGACTAGGAATCTGACGATCATATATACTGTTGTAACAAAGTTTCAACATGGCAGATCTACTGACGAAAAATAAACAAACACGAGGGGTACTTACGTTCGTCACGTTTCAATTATTAACTTTAATGGAAAACTTTGCTAAACAAAATAATATAATTTTGGGAAGAAAGTTTGACGATTACGAAGATCGTTGATTAGGAAATTCTGCCGAGGAATGATCGGTGATCGCCCGTTATTTTATGCGATGATTATATATATAAGCTAGCTAGCTAGCTAACATATAAACAAAATTGGATATAGCTAGCTAGCTATATAGTGTATAGTATATACAGTGCTTGCTACCATAAACACAGTTTAAATTTCAGCTGGCTAGCTAGCTAAACATTTCAAAATGGTGGATTTTATAAAAAAAAAATAGGAAAAAGAGCAATATTGGGAAGGTTTTTTGCTAGAAAACAGACACAAACAAGAAAAAATAAAACAACAGATTCTTAGTATATCATTTAAACTAATCACTAATACGAAATTTGATACTCTAAGGGGCGATCTGGTACAATTCTATAGAACATTTAGTCAGGTCCTATACCAACTCCTGAAAAAAAGACAAACTTTGACTCAAAACTTCTAGCAACCAAACCGACGGAACATGCTTCATTTTGGTATCAAATTAATCACAATTCATCGTAGAATAGTGCTGACTGAGCAACATTCCACAACCAAGAATATAAAACGAGTACCGGACCGGTTTATAAAGGCATGTTCAGTAAATGAAAAAGAGGACCGTCTCCATAATTGCGGGCCGAATTTATCAGACATACGGATGACTCATTTTACTGACCAGATTTGCCCGCCGTGTTTTTGCTTGTCAGGAGCCGAGAATTGCTGTACTCAGTGTCGCAATGCAATGGCTTCGCTAATTAAAAAAAAAAAGATTTTGACGTCAGTCTAAATACTTTGACGTCGTGCCGTAACGTCAAAAAATTTAACATTTGAGATATCCCTTTTTGGCGTCTTTAAAGCAAATTTCGGCGACATCAAAGGAAAATAAACACATCCACTATGCTTGTCACAAACACAAAAAATCCAATTAGGCAGAGAAACAGTTGAAAAGTTCTGTCATTAGAATTTTGATGACATCAGGAAATATTTCAGTTTATTACCCGGGTAAAAGGGCGGCATCGAATATTTCGAAAAATTGTGCAATGTGATTGGTTAGAACCTTACGTCATAGCGGCAATATTCCACGGTATTGCCCGCTACCATAGCAACCGTGTTTAAAGTTTACAATAAATCTAAATGTTCCGTACAACCGTGCAATAACTGACGCGATATTCCACGCTTGTTTTGGTATTTTCAATTTACAATGCAATGACTTCCGTAAAATGCAATGACTTCCGTAAACAAAAACGAAATCGAGATATCGTTACTCTCTTTCATGGGCCTTCTATTTGGCAAAAATGCAATAGAAAAATAAAAAATGTCTGACAAAAAAAAAGATGTTAGGTATATAATAAAGCATATATTGCATGCCCGTTCGTCGAATATCAGATTTATCCACTCTTGGTGAGGCAATAATATTGCTCACCTCGAGTGGATAAATCTTGATATTCAACGAACGGTCCTGCAATATCTGCTTAATATTGAATACTGCCTTTTACCAAAAAAGTTCATCACTAACATATTGCCGCACGTTGTCTGCGGCTCCCAGTTCTGGGGACCGCGGCTCGAATTCCGCTCACTGTATGCTAGTGATGAACAAAGTAGTTCTTTTTCAATACAAAAACCGAACGTTTGCAAGGAGAAAGTCCTAATTTAACAAAAAAATTCCTAAAAATCTTACACAAAATGTCAAATGTGAAATCGCATAAAATCCTCCAAACAAAACTTCAGACAAAATATAAAAAACAACGGCTTGCAAGGTGTAAAATCTAGTTGGTAGAAAGTTACAACATTGACAGTCACAACACAGACAGTTACAACACCGACAGTTACGACACCAATAATAACAACGTGAGAAATAACACATTTTAAATATGTATAATACATCTTATTATGTGATTATGTTGGAAACCTTTAATATTTAAATCTGAAGTGTCAAAAAGAAAGGCCTGCAAGAGTAAGCACAGATCTATGAAAATAAGTTTTTTACAGGGGCGATCCAGTGTTAGTCAGCGCTATCACGCAACTGACATAAATTTTGCTACAGGGTACCGTGGTCCCTCGGCCCTGCGACCGTTAAACTTTTATTGTACGGACTTTTTTCTTCTGTGACTGAGTTGGTGGATACGGCAAAAAGCAACTGACTTGCGATCGGTTTTCACGCAATTTAATTGGCTGGTTGGCCGAATAACGTATTGGTTTACCACAAACTGACGCTTTTGTCCCATATTTACGGTATTCGAAGTGTGGCACAGCATGTATTTCCCAATAATCATTGTATTTTTTTGTAACCGATGCCGTGTAATTTGTGTTTCGGACCAAACGAAAGCAATCGACGGCTTTTCGGACCAAATGAAAGCAATCAGCGTGCAAGACTAACCAGCCATGATCATTTTTTAAATGTGCAAGAAATATATGTAAAGTTATTACATTAAATCAAGTCTTTATGTCAAAAATATGTTTACAGTTGCTTATAGATAATGGAACAATATGTAGCTAGCTAGCTAGAATTTTCAATGCAGTGGGTTTTTTTTAAAGCCGTTGTTGTTGACGAAGTTTTTCTGCAATTGCTTTGTGGTAAGATAATGCTTTATTATTATTTTGTTATCTTGAACACTTATAGGTTATTGCTAATAAAAGCACCACTTAACTTTCATATGAAAAATCCTTTTTATACTTAAAATTAATTTTCACCATAGTCATAAGAAAAAAGATAGTCTGGTAAGAAACAATGATCTATTGTTCTCATGTCTTTATGGGCGAGAGATACTGGCGCCCAAACCTCCGATCCTGCACAGAATGGCGCATTTTTAACTGTTGTTTGTGCTGTTGTTTGGACTTCTTGCTTGGTATTTGGGTTAATTGCTGCAATTTTTAAAATTGTGCTATATTTGGATGCCCTACATCACGGAGAAACAAAGAGCTCAGTATTTTTAAAGTTTCACTGCCCAATACTGATGTAAACAAGAAATGGGGGAAGGAACTTATTAGCATTATTACGAAAGATAGGGTCATTGATGATCAGCTGAAAAAACGCATCGCAACATTTAAATTATATGTGAACGTCATTTTTCTCCAGAACAAATCTGGGTTTATTCAACTCGCAAAAACGTGAAAGAAGGAGAGCTACCTTATCTCAATCTTCCACAAAAAAGTATTGGTCAAACCACTTCCAAAAGCTCCTCGATCCAGCACAATTCAAAAACGGGAAGATTTCAATATTATCCAAGATCTTTCACCGCCTCCTTCTCCAACCACTATATATAGAAACTTCTTTGACTTCGGTCAACGAATTTCAAAACTGTCATTGGGTAGCTGTTGCATATTGACATTCAAGACACACTAGTTATTGTTACTTGTACTTCATCTGGCCATATCATCCCAAAGTATGAAATATTCATTGATCAATCTCTCTCGTTTTCATTGAGAATATTTGGATGGATGTTACCTAGCGATCATGAATTGTACACCTCCTATAAAAAGTCTTTTTATAACATCACCCTTTCAAATTTTATAACAGAACTTAATGGTTATAAATTGTGTGTTGGTATTGCTGCACCAGATTGTGCTAATAGCAGGGAATTATCCTTTCAAAAGCATGTTATTCCCAAAAAGTTTGATTATTTGACATTTCAACAAAAATCATTCAAGTCGAATCTTCACCAAGGTCAATATTATGGCTCAAATTTTTGCAGTATTTTAACTTTGCCTGTGAAACCTAATCCTTGTGCTAATTGTACAGCACATAACGTTAAATTTAAATCATCTACGGCCCAGAAAGAAACCAAAATGCTTGAACCAGCAAAGTTAAAAGCACCTATCAAATTCACCTCTCCTGAACGCATAAAATTAACCATTCAAAGTCATCGGGTAGAGTGCAAACAATTAACAGCTCAATTAGTGGAAATGAAAACTACGATTCAAGTTAATGGTGGCAATGTAAGTCGTGAAATAAGCTCTGATTTAGTTACCTTGTTCAGTGGTTGCGACAAAAAAAATGTACCACCGTTTATGAAATTATTTTGGGAAGAGCAACAAAGGTATATTCAATCTTCTTCACCAACTAGTGTCAGGTACCATCCAATGATTATTAAATTTTGTCTAAACTTGCTGGTTCTTCCAAGCCTGGCAAGGATATGGTTTATCATGCTAAAAATATCCATACAAATGACAACCGTTACATCTTTTTTTTAGCTGATGCTCCGCATCTTATAAAAACATCACGCAATTGTCTCTCAAATTCTGGTTCTGGTCGAGCTACACGTTATATGTGGAATAGTGGTTTTTATATTCTTTGGAGTCATGTTACACAACTCTATCATGAAGACCTAGAAAGTGGCTTAAAATTAGTTCACAAGTTGACAAATGATCATGTCCAACTGACACCTTTCTCTGTAATGAAAGTTCGTCTTGCCTCTCAAGTCCTGAGTGAAACTGTTGGTAGTGTTTTGAATCAATTCGGTCCACCTGAAGCAGCTGTGATGGATAAATTTTTTGATTGTTTGTTTTTGATTGTTTGAACATGAGTTGAAAGAAAGCCAAAAGTTCCAGACATGAACTTAAACTGTCACAACGGCTATTTTTATAGCCACAAATTTGAAAAAACATTATTTTTTGGCTTTATTCTCTAGTTCCTCTTATTCTGAAAGACTAGAGATTGGCTTTTATTGCTGGTTCACTCCAGAAATGCTAATTTAATTTTTATTCTGGAATTAGGCAGATTAAACCATAATACTACTCAAGGGTAAGTTTGTTTGTTTTTACAATATTTTTTTCTACAAAGTTTAGTGTTGGTGGAATTGGCATAATTCAATTTGGCGAATGGCGAAAAAATGTAATTTTAGCCGGAATTTGGTTTTTCTTCCGCAAAAGTTGGCGGAATATATTTTGCCGAATGTCTGATTCATGAATTATTTGCATAACTAAATCCGCAAAAAAATGTCACAAATTTTTAATTTATTTGTTATTTTACATAATAATATTTACTATTTGAAGCTGCAAAAAATTACTATATGGCAGCAGTTTTTTTACTTGGTAAGCTAAGCCGAATAATGATTTTTATTAAGTGTGTGGCTATAAAAATAGCCGTTGTGGCAGTTTTTAAAGTTCATGCCCGGAACTAAGTCAATCAGTGTCCCATGTCTGTGCTGCTGCTTGATTTCTTGATTTCTTGATTTCAGTTGTTAGTGATCTCTTTTTTGCAGCCTTCTTAGCAGCTTTGTGTTTTTCACGTATATCTCTTGCATATGAAAAACTCCGAACTCTTGTATACAAAGTGAGCATATGTTCCAAAAGGTTTATACTGACTTCTTTGCTGACTTTTGGATCCACAGTATAACAAACACTATTAAAGTTCGACAAAATAGAACAGTTTTACAACATATCTTCAACAAGATCACGACATTTCAAGTTGTGCTGAAATGCGAAGTTTTCGATCGAAATATTTTTTCACATTCTCGAAAAAGATCTTGAATTTGATTATTCACTCTCCACAATCCACCTCTGTCCCGTATATTGATCAGTGTCTGCGAATTGTTACAGTCAAATTTGCACGCCTGTAAAATTAAAATAGCCTGCTTGTTGTAATCAGTACACTTCTTTGAGAAACGGAATTTTGTGTGAAGCTTATGTACAATAAATCCAGCTATATATTGCAAACTTTTCAGCTCATTTTCAGAAATCCAGTACTTTTCACATCTTCAAACTTTAAGGGTAGAAGATTATCCCCTAGTAAGCCATAAAAATGAGAATAAAGATCCTCAGCATCACCATAAAAACTTTCAATGAGGGGCTTTATTTTGTTCCAAAGTTCGACAGCTTCATCAGTTGAAAATTTAAATTTATCCTCTGAAAACACATCTCGCTGATTCAGGTAAACATCTGTCACCAAAACATATCTCAGCACTTTTTCTCACCATTAATTTTAATGTTAAAGGATGTAGCTTCTTTAGAATTTTTTCTTCTGTTGACAATTTTAGCACGGACAGAGAAGGGCTAGCATCTGGCATTTCTGACAAGACATGCTTAACATTGCAATGTCTGGTTAGACTACGTTGTGATTTGCAAACTTTATCGCAATTTTGGCAACGGTAAACCTCATCTTTCTTTCAGCTTTCAACTTCTGTTACAACAGCATCTAATTCTGTGTTAAAATCCACATTATCTTCCAAAAAACCACCATCAATTAACTCAAATAAATCATCAAGATCACCTCCAGCCAAGTAATCCTCTCCTATTTAAGCCGCCATTATTAACTTTCGTGCAGTATCGGAGGGTCGTCCGACACAACTTAAGGATAGATTGCGCAAACAATGTCGGTGGTCGTTGCCACTAGACTATCTTTATTTCTTATGACTATGTTTTCACGAAGTAGGCCCAGAGCACACGTAGAATGATAATAACATTCTGCAGATGTTAAATAGCTTACTACTAGGATATATCATCTTAGGACTTTTGATATTAGTACAAGTCTGTAAATTAAAAAAAAACAATTATAATTCCAAACCGCTTAGTCAACGTGGCAATTTTTATGTGGGTAGTATAAAAAAGCATACTTTCTAATGGTAAAAGACCTACAACCTGTGCAAAAATTAAAACAATGGCAAAACTTGATAAGGTATAGTTTTAGACCAGTTTAATGAAAGGAAGCCAAATATATATTGACCTATCATCATAGTTCTTAAGTTTTTTGATTTAGGCATTTTCGAGGACGCCGATAAGGCGTTTTTTACAGCATATCTGTTTTAACAAAGATACAAGTTCAAAAACCATTAAAAGCAATTTTCGAGGTTGAAACAAGACAGATAGGGAACTCAACGCTTCTAACTACGTGCACAGGCCTTCTAATCCTGTAATATGACCTTTTACAGTCTAATAGAGAGCCTACACGTAAATCACGTGGTTCCACGTGCCCAGACAGGTGGCCATCGGTGTAGTCCTGTCAATATCCATAGACTACGGTGTAATAAGTCGTTGACCTGAGCGCCTGGCCCTTAGAACGCTTCTAACTACGTGCACAGGCCTTCTAAGTCTGTAATATGGCCTTTTAAAGCCTAATAGAGAGCCTAGACGTAAATCACTTTGTTTCATGTGCCCAGCCAGGCGGCCATCGGTCTAGTCCTTTCAATCTCAATGGACTACGATGTATTAAGTCGTTTTCCTGAGCGCCAGGCCCCTAGAACGCTTCTAACTACGTGCACAGGCCTTCTAAGCCTGTAATATGGCCTTTTAAAGCCTAATAGAGAGCTTACACGTAAATCACGTTATTCCACGTGCCCAGACAGGTGGCCAGCGGTCTAGTCCTTTCAGTCTCAATGGACTACGATGTATTAAGTCGTTTTCCTGAGCACCAGGCCTTTAGAACGCTTCTAACTACGTGCACAGGCCTTCTAAGCCTGTAATATGGCCTTTTACAGCCTAATAAAGTGCCTACACGTAAATCACGCAGTTCCACGTGCCCAGACAGGTTGCTATCGGTATAGTCCTGTCAATTTCAATGGACTACGATGTATTAAGTCGTTTTCCGGACCGCCAGGCCCTTAGGACGCTTCTAACTACGTGCACAGGCCTTCTAAGCATGTAATATGGCCTTTTACAGCCTAATAGAGAGCCTACACGTAAATCACGTTGTTCCACGTGCCCAGACAGGTGGCCATCGGTGTAGTCCTGTCAATATCCATGGACTACGATGTATTAAGTTGTTTACCTGAGCGCCAGGCCCTTAGGACGCTTCTAACTACGTGCACAGGCGTTCTAAGCCTGTAATATGGCCTTTTACAGTCTAATAAAGAGCCTACACGTAAATCACGTAGTTCCACGTGCCCAGACAGGTGGCCATCGCTCTAGTCTTTTCAGTCTGAATGGACTACGATGTATTAAGTCGTTTGCTTGAGCGCCAGGCCCTTAGAACGTTTCTAACTACGTGGACAGGCCTTCTAAGCCTGTAATAAGGCCTTTTACGACTTAATAAAGAGCATGCACGTAAATCACGTGGTTTCACGTGCCCAGACAGGTTGCTATCGGTATAGTCCTGTCAATCTCAATGGACTACGATGTATTAAGTCGTTTTCCGGAGCGCCAGGCCCTTAGGACGCTTCTAACTACGTGCACAGGCATTCTAAGCCTGTAATATGGCCTTTTAAAGCCTAATAGAGAGCTTACACGTAAATCACGTTATTCCACGTGCCCAGACAGGTGGTCAGCGGTCTAGTCCTTTTAGTCTCAATGAACTACGATGTATTAAGTCGTTTTCCTGAGCACCAGGCTCTTAGAACGCTTCTAACTACGTGGACAGGCCTTCTAAGCCTGTAATATGGCCTTTTACAGCCTAATAAGGAGTCTACACCTAAATCACGCGGTTCCACGTGCCCATACAGGTGGCCATCGGTCTAGTCCTTTCAGTCTCAATGGACTACGATGTATTAAGTCGTTTGCCTGAGCGCCAGGTCCTTAGAACGCTTCTAACTACATGGGCAGGCCTTCTAAGCCTGTAATAAGGCCTTTTGCGGCCTAATAAAGAGCCTACACGTAAATCACGTGGTTCCACGTGCCCAGACAGGTGGCCATCGGTCCAGTCCTTTCAGTCTCAATGGACTACGATGTATTAAGTTGTTTTCCTGAGCACCAGGTCTTTAGAACGCTTCTAACTACGTGCACAGGCCTTCTAAGCCTGTAATGTGGCATTTTACAGCCTAATAAAGAGGCTACACGTAGATCACGCGGTTCCACGAGCCCAGACAGGTGGCCATCGGCATAGTCCTGTCAATCGTAATGGACTACGATGTATTAAGTCGTTTTCCTTAGCGACAGGGCCTTAGAACGCTTCTAACTACGTGCACAGGCCTTCTAATCCTGTAATATGGCCTGTTACAGCCTAATAGAGAGCCTACACGTAAATCACGTGGTTCCACGTGCCTAGACAGGTGGCCATCAGTGTAGTCTTGTCAATATCCATGGGCTACGATGTATTAAGTCGTTTTCCTGAGCGCCAGGCCCTTACAACGCTTCTAACTACGTGCACAGGCCTTCTGAGCCTGTAATATGGCCTTTTAAGGCCTAATAGAGAGCCTACACGTAAATCACGTTGTTCCACCTGCCCAGACAGGTGGCCATCGGTCTAGTCGTTTCAGTCTCAATGTACTACGATGTATTAAGTCGTTTTCCTGAGCGCCAGGCCTTTACAACGCTTCTAACTACTTGGACAGGCCTTCTGATCCTGTAATATGGCATTTTACAGCCTAATAGAGAGCCTAAACGTAAATCATGTGCTTCCACGTGCCTAGACAGGTGGCCATCGGTGTAGTCCTGTCAATATCCATGGGCTACGATGTATTAAGTTGCTTACCTGAGCCCCAGGCCCTTAGAACGCTTCTAACTACGTGCACAGGCCTTCTAAGCCTGTAATATGGCCTTTCAAAGCCTAATAGAGAGCCTAGACGTAAATCACTTTGTTCCACGTGCGCAGACAGGAGGCCATCGGTCTAGTCCTTTCAGTGTCAATGGACTACGATGTATTAAGTCGTTTTCCTGAGCGCCAGGCCTTTAGAACGCTTCTAAGTACGTTGACAGACCTTCTAAGCCTGTAATATGGCCTTTTACAGCCTAATAAGGAGTCTACACCAAAATCACGCTGTTCCACGTGCCCACACAGGTGGTCATCGGTCTAGTCCTTTCAGTCTCAATGGACTACAATGTATTAAGTCGTTTTCCTGAGCGCCAGGCCCTTAGAACGCTTCTAACTACATGGACAGGCCTTCTAAGCCTGTAATAAGGCCTTTTGCGGCCTAATAAAGAGCCTACACGTAAATCACGTGGTTCCACGTGCCCAGACAGGTGGCCATCGGTCTAGTCCTTTCAGTGTCAATGGACTACTCTGTATTAAGTCGTTTTCCTGAGCACCCGGCCCTTTGAACGCTTCTAACTACGTGCACAGGCTTTCTAAGCTTGTAATATGGCCGTTTACAGCCTAATAAAGAACCTACACGTAAATCACGTGGTTCCACGTGCCCAGACAGGTGGCCATCGGTATAGTCCTGTCCATATCAATGGACTACGATGTATTAAGTCGTTTTCCTGAGCGCCAGGCCCTTAGAACGCTTTTAACTACGTGCACAGGCTTTCTAAGCCTGTAATATGGCCTTTTACAGCCTAATAGAGAGCCTACACGTAAATCACGTGGTTCCACGTGCCTAGATAGGTGGCCATCGGTGTAGTTCTGTCAATCTCCAATGACTATGATGTATTAAGTTGCTTTCCTGAACACCAGGCCCTTAGAACGCTTCTAACTACGTGCACAGGCCTTCAAAGCCTGTAATATGGCCTTTTACAGCCTAATAAAGAGCCTACACGTAAATCACGTTGTTCCACGTGCCCAGACAGGTGGCCATCGGTCTAGTCCTTTCAGTCTCAATGGACTACGATGCATTAAGCCATTTTCCTGAGCACCAGGCCCTTAGAACGCTTCTAACTATGTGCACAGGCCTTCTAAGCCTGTAATATGGCCTTTTACAGCCTAATAATTGCCTACACGTAAATCACGTGGTTCCACGTGCCCAGACAGGTGGCCATTGGTCTAGTCCTTTCATTCTCAATGAACTACGATGTATTAAGTCGTTTGCCTGAGCACCAGGCCCTTAGAACGCTTCTAACTACGTGCACAGGCCTTCTAAGCCTGTAATATGGCCTTTTACAGCCTAATAAAGAGACTACACGTAAATCACGTGGTTCCACGTGCCCAGACAGGTGGCCATCGCTCTAGTCCTTTCAGTCTCAATGGACTACGATGTATTAAGTCGTTTTCCTGAGCGCCAGGCCCTTAGAACGCTTCTAACTACGTGGACAGGCCTTCTAAGCCTGTAATATGGCCTTTTACAGCCTAATAAGGAGTCTACACCTAAATCACGCGGTTCCACATGCCCAGACAGGTGGCCATCGGTCCAGTACTTTCAGTCTCAATGGACTACGATGTATTAAGTCGTTTTCCTGAGCGCCAGGCCCTTAGAACGCTTCTAAGTACGTGGACAGGCCTTCTAAACCTGCAATAAGGCCTTTTACGGCCTAATAAAGAGCCTACACGTAAGTCACGTGGTTCCACGTGCTCAGACAGGTGGCCATTGGTCTAGTCCTTTCAGTCTCCATGGACTACGATGTATTAAGTTGTTTTCCGGAGCGCGAGGCCCTTAGGACGCTTCTAACTACGTGCACAGTCCACCTAAGCCTGTAATATGGCCTTTTACAGCCTAATAAGGAGTCTACACCTAAATCACGTGGCTCCACGTCCCCAGACAGGTGGCCATCGGTCTAGTCCTGTCAATCTCAATGGACTACGGTGTATTAAGTCGTTTTCCGGAGCACCAGGCCCTGAGGACGCTTCTGACTACGTGCACAGGCCTTCTAAGCCTGTAATATGGCCTTTTACAGCCTAATAGAGAGCCTACACGTAAATCACGTGCTTCCACGTGCCCAGACAGGTGGCCATTGGTGTACTTCTGTCAATATCCATGGACTACGATGTATTAAGTTGTTTTCCTGAGCACCAGGTCTTTAGAACGCTTCTAACTACGTGCACAGGCCTTCTAAACCTGTAATATGGCCTTTTACAGCCTAATAAAGAGGCTACACGTAAATCACGCGGTTCCACGAGCCCAGACAGGTGGCCATCGGTATAGTCCTGTCAATCTCAAGGGACTACGATGTATTAAGTCGTTTTCCTGAGCGCCAGGCCCTTAGAATGCTTCTAACTACGTGCACAGGCAGTCTAAGCCTGTAATATGGCCTTTTACAGCCTAATAGAGAGCCTACACGTAAATCACGTGGTTCCACGTGCCCAGACTGGTGGCCATCGGTGTAGTCCTGTCAATCTCCATGGACTATAATGTATTAAGTCATTTTCCTGAGCGCCAGGACCTTACAACGCTTCTAACTACGTGCACAGTCCTTCTGAGCCTGTAATATGGCCTTTTAAGGCCTAATAGAGAGCCTACACGTAAATCACGTTGTTCCACGTGCCCAGACAGGTGGCCATCAGTCTAGTCCTTTCAATCTCAATGGACTACGATGAATTAAGTCGTTTTCCTTAGCGACAGGGCCTTAGAACGCTTCTAACTACGTGCACAGGCCTTCTAATCCTGTAATATGGCCTGTTACAGCCTAATAGAGAGCCTACACGTAAATCACGTGGTTCCACGTGCCTAGACAGGTGGCCATTGGTGTAGTCTTGTCAATATACATGGGCTACGATGTATTAAGTCGTTTTCCTGAGCCCCAGGCTCTTAGAACGCTTCTAACTACGTGCACAGGCCTTCTAAGTCTGTAATATGGCCTTTTAAAGCCTAATAGAGAGCCTAGACGTAAATCACTTTGTTCCACGTGCGCAGACAGGTGGCCATCGGTCTAGTCCTGTCAATCTCAATGGACTACGGTGTATTAAGTCGTTTTCCGGAGCACCAGGCCTTGAGGACGCTTCTGACTACGTGCACAGGCCTTCTGAGCCTGTAATATGGCCTTTTAAGGCCTAATAGAGAGCCTACACGTAAATCACGTTGTTCCACCTGCCCAGACAGGTGGCCATCGGTCTAGTCGTTTCAGTCTCAATGTACTACGATGTATTAAGTCGTTTTCCTGAGCGCCAGGCCTTTACAACGCTTCTAACTACTTGGACAGGCCTTCTGATCCTGTAATATGGCATTTTACAGCCTAATAGAGAGCCTAAACGTAAATCATGTGCTTCCACGTGCCTAGACAGGTGGCCATCGGTGTAGTCCTGTCAATATCCATGGGCTACGATGTATTAAGTTGCTTACCTGAGCCCCAGGCCCTTAGAACGCTTCTAACTACGTGCACAGGCCTTCTAAGCCTGTAATATGGCCATTCAAGGCCTAATAGAGAGCCTAGACGTAAATCACTTTGTTCCACGTGCGCAGACAGGAGGCCATCGGTCTAGTCCTTTCAGTGTCAATGGACTACGATGTATTAAGTCGTTTTCCTGAGCGCCAGGCCTTTAGAACGCTTCTAAGTACGTGGACAGACCTTCTAAGCCTGTAATATGGCCTTTTACAGCCTAATAAGGAGTCTACACCAAAATCACGCTGTTCCACGTGCCCACACAGGTGGTCATCGGTCTAGTCCTTTCAGTCTCAATGGACTACAATGTATTAAGTCGTTTTCCTGAGCGCCAGGCCCTTAGAACGCTTCTAACTACATGGACAGGCCTTCTAAGCCTGTAATAAGGCCTTTTGCGGCCTAATAAAGAGCCTACACGTAAATCACGTGGTTCCACGTGCCCAGACAGGTGGCCATCGGTCTAGTCCTTTCAGTGTCAATGGACTACTCTGTATTAAGTTGTTTTCCTGAGCACCCGGCCCTTTGAACGCTTCTAACTACGTGCACAGGCTTTCTAAGCTTGTAATATGGCCGTTTACAGCCTAATAAAGAACCTACACGTAAATCACGTGGTTCCACGTGCGCAGACAGGTGGCCATCGGTCTAGTCCTGTCAATCTCAATGGACTACGGTGTATTAAGTCGTTTTCCGGAGCACCAGGCCTTGAGGACGCTTCTGACTACGTGCACAGGCCTTCTGAGCCTGTAATATGGCCTTTTAAGGCCTAATAGAGAGCCTACACGTAAATCACGTTGTTCCACCTGCCCAGACAGGTGGCCATCGGTCTAGTCGTTTCAGTCTCAATGTACTACGATGTATTAAGTCGTTTTCCTGAGCGCCAGGCCTTTACAACGCGTCCAACTACTTGGACAGGCCTTCTGATCCTGTAATATGGCATTTTACAGCCTAATAGAGAGCCTAACCGTAAATCATGTGCTTCCACGTGCCTAGACAGGTGGCCATCGGTGTAGTCCTGTCAATATCCATGGGCTACGATGTATTAAGTTGCTTACCTGAGCCCCAGGCCCTTAGAACGCTTCTAACTACGTGCACAGGCCTTCTAAGCCTGTAATATGGCCATTCAAAGCCTAATAGAGAGCCTAGACGTAAATCACTTTGTTCCACGTGCGCAGACAGGAGGCCATCGGTCTAGTCCTTTCAGTGTCAATGGACTACGATGTATTAGGTCGTTTTCCTGAGCGCCAGGCCTTTAGAACGCTTCTAAGTACGTGGACAGACCTTCTAAGCCTGTAAAATGGCCTTTTACAGCCTAATAAGGAGTCTACACCAAAATCACGCTGTTCCACGTGCCCACACAGGTGGTCATCGGTCTATTCCTTTCAGTCTCAATGGACTACAATGTATTAAGTCGTTTTCCTGAGCGTCAGGCCCTTAGAACGCTTCTAACTACGTGGACAGGCCTTCTAAGCCTGTAATATGGCCTTTTACAGCCTAATAAGGAGCTTACACGTAAATCACGTGGTTCCACGTGCCTAGATAGGTGGCCATCGGTGTAGTTCTGTCAATCTCCAATGACTATGATGTATTAAGTTGTTTTCCTGAACACCAGGCCCTTAGAACGCTTCTAACTACGTGCACAGGCCTTCTAAGCCTGTAATATGGCCTTTTACAGCCTAATAAAGAGCCTACACGTAAATCACGTTGTTCCACGTGCCCAGACAGGTGGCCATCGGTCTAGTCCTTTCAGTCTCAATGGACTACGATGATTTAAGCCATTTTCCTGAGCACCAGGCCCCTAGAACGCTTCTAACTATGTGCACAGGCCTTCTAAGCCTGTAATATGGCCTTTTACAGCCTAATAAAGAGCCTACACGTAAATCACGTGGTTCCACGTGCCCAGACAGGTGGCCATTGGTCTAGTCCTTTCATTCTCAATGAACTACGATGTATTAAGTCGTTTGCCTGAGCACCAGGCCCTTAGAACGCTTCCAACTACGTGCACAGGCCTTCTAAGCCTGTAATATGGCCTTTTACAGCCTAATAAAGAGACTACACGTAAATCACGTGGTTCCACGTGCCCAGACAGGTGGCCATCGCTCTAGTCCTTTCAGTCTCAATGGACTACGATGTATTAAGTCGTTTTCCTGAGCGCCAGGCCTTTAGAACGCTTCTAAGTACGTGGACAGACCTTCTAAGCCTGTAATATGGCCTTTTACAGCCTAATAAGGAGTCTACACCAAAATCACGCTGTTCCACGTGCCCACACAGGTGGTCATCGGTCTAGTCCTTTCAGTCTCAATGGACTACAATGTATTAAGTCGTTTTCCTGAGCGCCAGGCCCTTAGAACGCTTCTAACTACATGGACAGGCCTTCTAAGCCTGTAATAAGGCCTTTTGCGGCCTAATAAAGAGCCTACACGTAAATCACGTGGTTCCACGTGCCCAGACAGGTGGCCATCGGTCTAGTCCTTTCAGTGTCAATGGACTACTCTGTATTAAGTCGTTTTCCTGAGCACCCGGCCCTTTGAACGTTTCTAACTACGTGCACAGGCTTTCTAAGCTTGTAATATGGCCGTTTACAGCCTAATAAAGAACCTACACGTAAATCACGTGGTTCCACGTGCCCAGACAGGTGGCCATCGGTATAGTCCTGTCCATATCAATGGACTACGATGTATTAAGTCGTTTTCCTGAGCGCCAGGCCCTTAGAACGCTTTTAACTACATGCACAGGCTTTCTAAGCCTGTAATATGGCCTTTTACAGCCTAATAGAGAGCCTACAGGTAAATCACGTGGTTCCACGTGCCTAGATAGGTGGCCATCGGTGTAGTTCTGTCAATCTCCAATGACTATGATGTATTAAGTTGTTTTCCTGAACACCAGGCCCTTAGAACGCTTCTAACTACGTGCACAGGCCTTCTAAGCCTGTAATATGGCCTTTTACAGCCTAATAAAGAGCCTACACGTAAATCACGTTGTTCCACGTGCCCAGACAGGTGGCCATCGGTCTAGTCCTTTCAGTCTCAATGGACTACGATGCATTAAGCCATTTTCCTGAGCACCAGGCCCTTAGAACGCTTCTAACTATGTGCACAGGCCTTCTAAGCCTGTAATATGGCCTTTTACAGCCTAATAAAGAGCCTACACGTAAATCACGTGGTTCCACGTGCCCAGACAGGTGGCCATTGGTCTAGTCCTTTCATTCTCAATGAACTACGATGTATTAAGTTGTTTGCCTGAGCACCAGGCCCTTAGAACGCTTCTAACTACGTGCACAGGCCTTCTAAGCCTGTAATATGGCCTTTTACAGCCTAATAAAGAGACTACACGTATATCACGTGGTTCCACGTGCCCAGACAGGTGGCCATCGCTCTAGTCCTTTCAGTCTCAATGGACTACGATGTATTAAGTCGTTTTCCTGAGCGCCAGGCCCTTAGAACGCTTCTAACTACGTGCACAGGCCTTCTAAGCCTGTAATATGGCCTTTTACAGCCTAATAAAGAGCCTACACGTAAATCACGTGGTTCCACGTGCCCAGACAGGTGGCCATCGGTCTAGTCCTTTCAGTCTCAATGGACTACGATGTATTAAGTCGTTTTCCTGAGCGCCAGGCCCTTAGAACGCTTCTAACTACGTGCACAGGCCTTCTAAGCCTGTAATATGGCCTTTTACAGCCTAATAAAGAGCCTACACGTAAATCACGTGGTTCCACGTGCCCAGACAGGTGGCCATCGGTCTAGTCCTTTCAGTCTCAATGGACTACGATGTATTAAGTCGTTTTCCTGAGCGCCAGGCCCTTAGAACGCTTCTAACTACGTGCACAGGCCTTCTAAGCCTGTAATATGGCCTTTTACAGCCTAATAAGAGAGCCTACACGTAAATCACGTTCCACGTGCCCAGACAGGTGGCCATCGGTCTAGTCCTTTCAGTCTCAATGGACTACGATGTATTAAGTCGTTTTCCTGAGCACCAGGCCCTTAGAACGCTTCTAACTACGTGCACAGGCCTTCTAAGCCTGTAATATGGCCTTTTACAGCCTAATAAGAGCCTACACGTAAATCACGTGTTCCACGTGCCCAGACAGGTGGCCATCGGTCTAGTCCTTTCAGTCTCAATGGACTACGATGTATTAAGTCGTTTTCCTGAGCGCCAGGCCCTTAGAACGCTTCTAACTACGTGCACAGGCCTTCTAAGCCTGTAATATGGCCTTTTACAGCCTAATAAGAGCCTACACGTAAATCACGTGTTCCACGTGCCCAGACAGGTGGCCATCGGTCTAGTCCTTTCATCTCAATGGACTACGATGTATTAAGTTTTTCCTGAGCGCCAGGCCCTTAGAACGCTTCTAACTACGTGCAGGCCTTCTAAGCCTGTAATATGGCCTTTTACAGCCTAATAAGAGCCTACACGTAAATCACGTGGTTCCACGTGCCCAGACAGGTGGCCATCGGTCTAGTCCTTTCAGTCTCAATGGACTACGATGTATTAAGTCGTTTTCCTGAGCGCCAGGCCCTTAGAACGCTTCTAACTACGTGCACAGGCCTTCTAAGCCTGTAATATGGCCTTTTACAGCCTAATAAAGAGCCTACACGTAAATCACGTGGTTCCACGTGCCCAGACAGGTGGCCATCGGTCTAGTCCTTTCAGTCTCAATGGACTACGATGTATTAAGTCGTTTTCCTGAGCCAGGCCCTTAGAACGCTTCTAACTACGTGACAGGCCTTCTAAGCCTGTAATATGGCCTTTTACAGCCTAATAAAGAGCCTACACGTAAATCACGTGGTTCCACGTGCCCAGACAGGTGGCCATCGGTCTAGTCCTTTCAGTCTCAATGGACTACGATGTATTAAGTCGTTTTCCTGAGCGCCAGGCCCTTAGAACGCTTCTAACTACGTGCACAGGCCTTCTAAGCCTGTAATATGGCCTTTTACAGCCTAATAAGACCTACACGTAAATCACGTGGTTCCACGTGCCCAGACAGGTGGCCATCGGTCTAGTCCTTCATCTCAATGGACTACGATGTATTAAGTCGTTTTCCTGAGCACCAGGCCCTTAGAACGCTTCTAACTACGTGCACAGGCCTTCTAAGCCTGTAATATGGCCTTTTACAGCCTAATAAGAGCCTACACGTAAATCACGGTTCCACGTGCCCAGACAGGTGGCCATCGGTCTAGTCCTTTCAGTCTCAATGGACTACGATGTATTAAGTCGTTTTCCTGAGCGCCAGGCCCTTAGAACGCTTCTAACTACGTGCACAGGCCTTCTAAGCCTGTAATATGGCCTTTTACAGCCTAATAAAGAGCCTACACGTAAATCACGTGGTTCCACGTGCCCAGACAGGTGGCCATCGGTCTAGTCCTTCAATCTCATGATACTACGATGTATTAAGTCGTTTTCCTGAGCGCCAGGCCCTTAGAACGCTTCTAACTACGTGCACAGGCCTTCTAAGCCTGTAATATGGCCTTTTACAGCCTAATAAGAGAGCCTACACGTAAATCACGTGTTCCACGTGCCCAGACAGGTGGCCATCGGTCTAGTCCTTTCAGTCTCAATGGACTACGATGTATTAAGTCGTTTTCCTGAGCGCCAGGCCCTTAGAACGCTTCTAACTACGTGCACAGGCCTTCTAAGCCTGTAATATGGCCTTTTACAGCCTAATAAGAGCCTACACGTAAATCACGTGGTTCCACGTGCCCAGACAGGTGGCCATCGGTCTAGTCCTTTCATCTCAATGGACTACGATGTATTAAGTCGTTTTCCTGAGCGCCAGGCCTTAGAACGCTTCTAACTACGTGCACAGGCCTTCTAAGCCTGTAATATGGCCTTTTACAGCCTAATAGAGAGCCTACACGTAAATCACGTTCCACGTGCCCAGACAGGTGGCCATCGGTCTAGTCCTTTCAGTCTCAATGGACTACGATGTATTAAGTCGTTTTCCTGAGCGCACCAGGCCCTTAGAACGCTTCTAACTACGTGCACAGGCCTTCTAAGCCTGTAATATGGCCTTTTACAGCCTAATAAGAGAGCCTACACGTAAATCACGGTTCCACGTGCCCAGACAGGTGGCCATCGGTCTAGTCCTTTCAGTCTCAATGGACTACGATGTATTAAGTCGTTTTCCTGAGCGCCAGGCCCTTAGAACGCTTCTAACTACGTGCACAGGCCTTCTAAGCCTGTAATATGGCCTTTTACAGCCTAATAGAGAGCCTACACGTAAATCACGTGGTTCCACGTGCCCAGACAGGTGGCCATCGGTCTAGTCCTTCATCCAATGGACTACGATGTATTAAGTCGTTTTCCTGAGCGCCAGGCCTTAGAACGCTTCTAACTACGTGCACAGGCCTTCTAAGCCTGTAATATGGCCTTTTACAGCCTAATAGAGAGCCTACACGTAAATCACGTGTTCCACGTGCCCAGACAGGTGGCCATCGGTCTAGTCCTTTCAGTCTCAATGGACTACGATGTATTAAGTCGTTTTCCTGAGCGCCAGGCCCTTAGAACGCTTCTAACTACGTGACAGGCCTTCTAAGCCTGTAATATGGCCTTTTACAGCCTAATAAAGAGCCTACACTAAATCACGCGGTTCCACGTGCCCAGACAGGTGGCCATCGGTCTAGTCCTTTCAGTCTCAATGGACTACGATGTATTAAGTCGTTTTCCTGAGCGCCAGGCCCTTAGAACGCTTCTAACTACGTGCACAGGCCTTCTAAGCCTGTAATATGGCCTTTTACAGCCTAATAAGACCTACACGTAAATCACGTGTTCCACGTGCCCAGACAGGTGGCCATCGGTCTAGTCCTTTCAGTCTCAATGGACTACGATGTATTAAGTCGTTTTCCTGAGCGCCAGGCCCTTAGAACGCTTCTAACTACGTGCACAGGCCTTCTAAGCCTGTAATATGGCCTTTTACAGCCTAATAAGAGCCTACACGTAAATCACGTGGTTCCACGTGCCCAGACAGGTGGCCATCGGTCTAGTCCTTTCATCTCAATGGACTACGATGTATTAAGTCGTTTTCCTGAGCGCCAGGCCTTAGAACGCTTCTAACTACGTGCACAGGCCTTCTAAGCCTGTAATATGGCCTTTTACAGCCTAATAAAGAGCCTACACGTAAATCACGTGTTCCACGTGCCCAGACAGGTGGCCATCGGTCTAGTCCTTTCATCTCAATGGACTACGATGTATTAAGTCGTTTTCCTGAGCACCAGGCCCTTAGAACGCTTCTAACTACGTGCACAGGCCTTCTAAGCCTGTAATATGGCCTTTTACAGCCTAATAAAGAGCCTACACGTAAATCACGTGTTCCACGTGCCCAGACAGGTGGCCATCGGTCTAGTCCTTTCAGTCTCATGGACTACGTATTAAGTCGTTTTCCTGAGCACCAGGCCTTAGAACGCTTCTACAGGCCTTCTAAGCCTGTA
>JASGCC010000890.1:0-49948 GCA_030067915.1 Hydractinia echinata | reverse complement strand
GTGTCTCTGAAGGAATCTAAAAGGTTATTGAGCAAAATAAAGTCAGAAAGTAGAGAAGCTATATTAAGAAGATATATTTTCCAAGTCAGTTAATGTTATTAAGGCTTGTATCTTCAACGCTTTATACTTACAGTAATTGTAGCTCCTGATATCTAAAAGAGAAAAAAATTCAAAATCACAAAAGGTGTTAACTTTTAGTGTGAACTTGAATGGCACTTACTCAAGTGTGTAGTAATTTAGCAAGCAATAATTTTCTCAGATATAAAAATTAAAATGTCATGCACAGAAGTACGCAATCCTTTCTTATAATTTTGGCGACAACATTCCATTTCCTTCTTTGTGTGAATGCAAATTGGGTTAAAAAAAATTGACACTCCATGACTTTTTTTTGCTGGTAATAATTCTCTTAAATGGTAAAAATAATTTGCAAGTACATAATTTTTCAAATTTGGTTGAAACTCAAGGAAAACGTGAAAGTGAAAACCCGAGAAAATTAGTAGCCTTGGTATAACAAAAACTGAAGAAAATGCTAATCCAATCTGGAATGCTTCATTTTGATCTCATCATTAATTCTAACAATATTCCACTCTAATAGTGCAACAAAGTAAATGATCAAATATTTGTACCTCTCTGATCTCTTTAATCCTTGTACCACCCTTTCCAATTAAAGGACCACATTGGCTATTTGGTACAAGAAGTCTCATAGTAACAGGAGGAACATAATCACTAGTACTAGTCGATGAAACCTAAACGTAAACAAATGGAAAAACTTTTGAAGGCAAGGTCTTTAATCTTGGTTTAATAAGTACATTTAACAGTCAATAAAAATAAAGCATTTGTACCTCCTGTAGTTTCTCACTTGTCATGTGAACTGCAGCTTTAATCTCTGAAGCTGTACCTTTGATATTCAAGATTCTAAAATCAGCATAAAATTAACTGAATACATTGCAGACTCTGAACGTTGATTTGAAATATCTATACTTTTATTTATTGAATTTTTGTTCATAAATTAAAAGGTGTATGCTTTAATGTTCTTATGTTACAAACCTTTAAAACCTTTATCTATTTTTTGATCTAATATCAGTGACAAATTGGCTAAAAAAATGAAACCCTGAAACATTTTTTCAGGGACATTGATAACAATGATTAGGTTTTCTCATCATTATAAAGCTGGAATTACACTTCATTGCAATGAAAACCTTGTGAGATGTAAACAGGGTGTAAAAAAAAAATAAAAAAAATTTAAAGTCACAAAGTAACTTTTAAAATTAACCTGGATATGACTGAAACAGTTTCCCTAGCCTGGATAAAATCACAAACGTAATAGGTTATAAGGTGTATTGCATGATAAGAAGAATGTTCAATTTAAATTATTTTTTCTATATACATAGTTATTTTTAATTTCTCATCAGTGGTTTTCTTACCTTTCAACCCCTGCACTGCCAGATATATTGATATTTGCACCACTCTGAAAGATTATAACATTAAAAATACAAACTCTTGAACAAAGACTGTCATGGATGTATAACAGCGTTACCACTATAAACATACAAACAATACTAAATTAAATAAACTTCAAACCAGATTATTAAAAAACGGTTACCTCATCTCTCATTTGACGGATGTTTCTTCCCTCCTAAAAATAGTGAAAATTTCTATGAGGTGCCTGATAAATTGTAAGATTTATGTCAAATTGTGAGTAACTTCTTCATTAGGAAATATTCTTTTAAATAGTAAGTTGGATCTTAAGTTAAACATGTAGGATATTGCAAAGTAACAGGGGAACAAAGGTTTGAATGGTTTTTTTAGAGATAGAGAACAGCATCAGTATTCGTATAAAAAAATAATTTTTGGAAAAACAATATAATATATAGCTAAGCACAAGCATTTAAAAATTTCAAGTTTTAAACCAAAGTTTGATGATGAAATAAATGATTATGGATAGCGCATTTTCGACGAAATCAGTAATCATATAGGACTCTAAAGGTACTGTTCGTTTTTTACTTCCTACTGTGTAGGAATTTCATGTCAATGAATGCAACATAGACAGAAACTGCTACATGCACATTTTAAAAGCTTTTTACTTCGTCTATGCATCATACGTCAATTTTGCAATATTTTAAGGGAAAAATTGTAGGTCAAACTTAATTGGCTTAGAATAACAATTCCCCACCTAACAAAAAATATTCTAATAATACCAACATGAAAAATGACATTTGGTTCCATTTATAAAATCTTTCAATTCGAATTTAAATATTGTAAATTATATATTGCATTTTCTCAAGGTTGTTGTTGTAGTTGCTTTTTGGCATAATCATTCAATCAAGATGGACACAGTTTTAAAATTTTAAAATTTTAGGAGATTTAAAGAGAATTTAGGACATTTTAGGGTCAAAATTTAGAAAAAAACACATTTTTTTAGAGATTTTAGGAATATATAATTGAAAGTGTCACTATAAATAATCAAGCCTTTTGTTTCTTGAATACCAGAGAAGTTGATTACTTTAACCAGCCTTGCAATAATTATGATAATATAACACATTGCTTTTTACTGAACCATTGTATTTTGACTTTCTCTTAAAAATACTAAAAAAAATTTAACAGTGGGAATTACTGGTTGATTTTTGGAAATAAAAATTTAAACTATTTAAAGATTTTAGAAAAGCATACGTTTTTTAGTTTATTTAGGAGATTTTAGGGGTGGCCTGGATAAAACACTTTGGATATATACATAATAGGATTAATAATATATAAACAAATAAAAGAAACAGTTAGCTTTATGTTACATTTTAAATTAAATATTTTTAAAGAATGCATTTCTTTCTTTGAACATTCCGTCAAAATTCTCTTACTCACAAAAAAGGCATTGTGTGAGGTCTAACTTTTTTTATGTGACAAAAAAAATGCAACTGCAACTTAGTACCGAAAATATTCTGACTATGCTGAACTAACTATAAGAACCAGCAAAAGATGACATGTTATTGACAGGCTTATTAGCTCTAGCTGTTATGTTGTTTAAGTGGTGGTAAAAAGCCACTTTATTTCTGTTTTCATCTTAATTATCACAGCAAGACAAATATGTCATCAACAAAGCCTGTTTGGCTTGTTTTTAAAACAGTCTTGTTTACATACAGTAAGTATATAGTTTGTTGTTTAAGAAAACACAAACAAAAAAATTAAAAAACGGCAGGGGTATTCATTTTTACCCTCAACTAGTAAAAATAGTAAAATGCCAAAAACCACTAATACAAATCACTCAACCTCATGTACAAAATTATTTATGACAATACACAGTAAAAACAAATTTAGGTCATCAATGAGGGAAACACATTCTTAACTTAAACGTTGCTTTGCATAATATTAGTGGCATCACTGTGGCCGCTAATAATTTATTTTAGTATTGCGCCAAATACAATTACTGGTCTGCTCTAATATAATATTTTAAAGTACCATTGTTGTCTCTTGTTTTGAAACAACAAAAAGCTAATCTCAATAAAATTAATAAAAAAACATACCCTTCCAATGATTCCACCAGCATCCTAAATGTCAACAAAAGTATTACATTGTTTTCAATTTCACAATTAAAGTTGATATTATAATATTACCCTCCAAAATGAGATAGAACCAAAATTTTAAATTTACTTTTTTGCTGGTATTTCCTATCGTCTAATTAATAATAACTAGTTACCATTGAAACATAATGGTATTAGCATAACTTAAATACCAGAGTTAGTCATTACAGTCATAGAATCAGCATTCAAGCACTTAAACTATTTCTGTGTGGAACCTCAAATTATTTTCAATAGTCACTGGAACTTTCTCACACTATACTTGATAGTACCAAAATAAACTTAATAGAAAGGCCGAAATTAGTTAGAAAACCACAGAAACTAGAGTTAGAATGATGAGCAATGTGAAGTCACATACACATAAGAGAAATACAGCAACATTAATAACAAAATAAAAGAACCAAAAATAAAAAAAAAAATAATAAGATGGCAACATCTACAACTACACATATTAAACGACAGGAAATATATGGGAAACATTTCTGGCTGTTTTTTAGATAAGGTTGTTTTAGATATGGCATCATAAACACCTAGTAACACAATAAGATTTGCAAAAACAAAATGCATTTTGTGTAATTACAAAAACTTAAACTTAATTTTTGCATAATGACTTTGCCAAAGTGAAATAATTTTTTTTAAGTAAAAGAAAACTTTAAAAGGGCTCTTTTCCCTGTAACGTGAAGCACTATAGGATTTGTGCAGAAGTTGTCCAGTCTTTAAGATATTGGTAATTTTGCTAAGCTCAACAATTTATTTTCTCTGCTTTGAAAACCACAGAAGTAGTTCAGTAAAATTAAGTCGGAAATTTACAACAAGAAATAAATATTATGTAATTATTGTATTGTTGCTTTCTAATTTGTCTCTTATTGGTTCCAAAACTTTAGCAAAATCATTGGTTACATTTTTATTATTACACAGCTTATTTAAAAATGAAAAATAGTGTATTATGTACAGCGCCTGAGATTAACATTTCTGTTCTACTTTTAAATAATCCTTAAACACACCAAGGCAGTGATAACTTTAAACAATAAGCCTAGGTGCTTAAACTATTTTAGCAGGGACAACAATATAACGTAACAAGTTAGGACTAAATGATTCAACATGAAGTCAGATTTTTGCTTAAAGCATTATAAGACGCATCTCAAAAAAATTATCACGGTGTTACAGGGCATTTTGGACCAAATTTAGTGAAACATTAGTAGCCTTCCTTAATTAAATAAAAATTAAAAATAATAGTAATAAAATAAAAACATGATGCCAGAGAAATTGCTTTCGTTTTACAATATTGAAGCCAAATAGTTAGGCTTGACAAAAACATTCATAAGCAAGTCTGTGCATGAAGCTGTGAATAAGATGAAATGTTTGCTGCATGATGTAGAATTTTTAGTGACCATTTATAGTGACACTAATCTCATCTACGTCTGAAATCGCATTATAAAACATTAAAAGTAAAACAGATTTTAAGGACCAAACCTTAAAAATAAAATGCCTTATGTGTAGAGCTAAACTTTCTTAAAATTATTTTGAAAATTTAACACAATAAAAAGATCTGATGAGAAGTTGAAGATTTCAAGTACAAAATAATTTATCACAAAAATGAACAGATGATAGGTTTGTAGTTTATTGAGAATTGCAAAAAGTGATAGACGCATAGATAGTGTAAACGAAAAAATTTCCTCATAGAGCGCAGAAATTTTTATATATTCAAGGCACAGGTACAACAAGGAATTGACCAAATGTTTTTACAAATCCTTTCCATGAAATTTAAAATACCTAATACTCAGATACTAGTAGGAGTATTATATATTCTACTGAGGTGTAAATATTTTTTCAATATTCACACATCTACCTTATTATGGGTAAAATCTAAATCTTCTTCACTGGAAAATAAAGGTCAATTCCACCTACAGGTTTAAAATCTATAATGTAAACAACTTGATAAAAGCTCTCGATTGTCATTACATCATAAAGATTACATCCAACATGTTATGAATTAAAAAAAAACGTATTTCATTTGCCAGAAAACTCATATTTTCTAGCAATTCAAAGAATCAGGACACTCCTAAAAGGTAGCAAAGTAATTTAACTCGTTATGCTGTATTCCTAAAAAAGATTTAGTAATACACATGCCATTTCTCAATTGAAGGCTATTTAACTGGAAACTTATAATGCCGAAAATTTGAATAAAAAAATAAATGAAATAGTATTCCCTTTGTGATTTTTAAAATTGGCAAACATGATTTTGCATATATTATTTATAATTTATTTAGTCCAGAATTCTATCGTCATAATACGTTTTTAATTGTGTCAGACAACTTTTAGCAAAAATATTTTTACTTTATGGCACCGTTTGTGAATTACATTTTTGGGCACTAAATATAGAACTATATACTCTCATTAAAGATACTTAAGTGATCCTGTCAAATGATCGCACAGATAAAAGCAAAAAGTAAAAAATGTAATCCAAAAATATTATCAAATTATGAGATTAATTACACCTTGTGTAATTTACGTATACAGTAATGACAAATGACTTTTTCACTTAAATATGACGTCTTTTTGGAAATGTGAGCCAAGTACTTCATTTGTTTTATTCACGGTTTAAAAAACAAATATATAATTCCTGAAAAAACAAAACATTCTACAATGTTTGGGAAGCTCTACATATATTAAAAGACGGTGAGGAGACCATTGGTTTCGTAAAAACCAAACCATCGTCAATACATCCGAAAACGCCTTTTTAAAATAATTATAATAAAATGATTGGAATTTGTTAATGGCTGTACTCAAATAACAATTTACAGACTCAATAAAAATACAAGTGTTAAACTGGTCCTTATTTTGTGTATAAATACCTTAAGAATGTTATTTTAATAAAGTCAATATCACACGGTAAAAAAGAATCATGTGATCAATGCAATAATACAAATGTCCATAAAAACACACTTTTAGAATGTTTTAAGTCACCTATATTTTACATATATTTCCAAACAACATGGCTCCAATAAAAGTCAAAAATTAAGATCTTTATAAAATTTACAATTTTTTCAGTTTTCAGTTTTTAAGCCTAACAAATATATACTTTTAATAAGTAGTACAAATTCAATTTTTTCCTCATTAATTTAAGATAATGTTCAGAGCTTGTGAAAGGGCAAACAATGATTGTGACTATAATGTAAGAGAAACTTAGGACTCCTTAGAAAACTAGACAAAAAATAAAGGTTAAGCCTAACGATTTTTCTTACTTACTCTCAAATTTTAGTAGTTTAAACTTCAATATACTTAAACTACCTTCATTTTAGGTCTAACAAAAAAGTAAGAAAAAAGAACATAATACTTTCATGACACACCTATTATATGTCATAGAAATATTTAGAAATAAACTGAAGCAATGTCTTTTTTAAAAAAATTTACTGTAACTTCTCACTAAAATTATGCTGTACATGATGTAGACATATAAATAATTTAAATACCATATAGTACCTGGCTTAGTATGATGAAGTGTAGCTCAAGTTTCTCTTCAGCCATTATTTACCTGTGACAAAAATGAAAAAATTAAAGGATAAAACATACAAGACACAAAATACCAGCAATATTATTATGTCAGCTTATATCTCCAAAAATACAGAAAAACTGACTTATTTAATCGAAATCAAGATTTGGTTTTGATTTTTCTGTTATTAGCCTACTGTAAAATAATGGATTTGAAAAATTGAACAAGCACGTTTAGTGAAATTTGTTATTTAGCAATTTGAAAGTAAGCATTTTTAGAAGGGGTGCAAGCCTGAGATTTAAATCTTCTAAAATCATCATTGATTAGAAACAACTGTTTTATTTCCTTTTATCATTGTATGATCATTTTAGCATAATCTAATAGCAATTGGCTATTTAAGGATTTATATCCTAACTACGATTTTCGAAAAAATCAGCATTTTTTTCCAAATAGATCAAAAAGCTGATGGTTTATTATGATTTGATAAAAGTTGAGATTATTTCAATCTTTATTAGGGCCTAAAAAAGGAAACTTTCGCAAAAAAAACCAGAAAATATAAATAAACAATTAAATATATATATATTGAGTAAAAAATGAAATTAAAGTAGTGTATTTTGACCGTCCCTTCCTCCTCACTTTCCCCGTGCAAAGCATCCCCCTTAAGTGAGAAAATTTCAAACCTCCTTCAATCTAACACACAATCATTTCATTCTATATATATATATATATTAATTTATCCCCTAATGGAAAATATTCTCCATAATGTTAATTTCGACCAGAGCTATTTGTGTTGTCTCCCAATAAGAGAAATTTAAAAAATCTGAGTCCCCCATTGCTTTGTGGCAATGTATCTTGACCTCTAATTAATGAACAGCATATTTAAAACTGTTAAAATAGAGAATTTTTATTCTATTAAGTTTTATGAAAATCTGCTTAATGCCAAAACCATTAATAACAAATAATTTCAACCTATATGAGTAGCAATTGGGATTGAGTCGAGGGCTGAAATAAAGTCACTTGATGGAAGTTCAATAGGTAGTATAATTTGTCAATTTTTTTCCTGGAGTGTAAAATATCAAGTATAAGCAATTTTTGAATTTTTGAATACTTATATACATGTTTTAAAAAAAGAACATGCAATTAAAGTATTTTGATGATAAAAACATCTAAACTTAAAAAAATGGAAAAAATGCTTTTACATTTCCAGAAAATCTAAAAATTAAAGCTGTAGCTAGCTGCAAGAGTAACCCCGATTCGTTACCTGTCTAGAGTGGTGATAAAACAAACACCAAGCAAAAAGGGAGAATTCTGTTCAGTCACGAGTATAAATAGTGGCAAAAGAATTTCATTCAAAAAAGAAAACATATCATATTTCAAAACAAGTTTGAAACACTTTGTGTTTACATTATTTATTCAAGTTACACTATTATGACTACGGTATTACATTATAGACTATAGATTATAATTATTTTTATTATTATCTATGACCAGACAAATAAATATTTTTTAACAGGTAGTTAAATTTTTGTGTTCACCTATAATAAGGAACTAAAACTGCAACAAAACTTTACTGTACTGTACAAGTAAAAACAAAAACCTAAAATCCCTACCTTGTGTATTTCGATAGAGGTTTTAGGGAACAGTGGGGTCGGAGCTCATAGGTTTTTTAGAAAAGTACCATGTATGGAGTGAAGTAGCAAAAGGGGACAAGCTGTGAATTGCTTCTTCCAGCCAGTTACTATTCACTCTTTTTTGCTGCTGCTGATCTACAACTTCATGGAATTCACTCATTCAAATCAAAACCAAAACAAAGATCAAACTACCTACGCACTTAATTAGGGAAGTAAATAATTTAAATATAGTATTTATTAGCTCCTACGGTTGTTTCGGTATCTCCATAATAACTTAACTATGTTAATGTCCATTGTGTACGCATAATAAACCAAAAGATCAATCTGAAAGCTGTTTAATTCTTTATCCCCCCGGTATTTACTGAATTAATACCAAGAATCAGGGGGTACATATATGGATCTAATTACAGCGCGAAATTCTCCGAATTCAGAGCTCGTGTGGCTGCAAATATGGTAACCATTTTACAAGAAGCAGCACCTTGTAATAAGTAAGTGCGTCTTTGCACCAAGGAAAAGCGTTACTTACCGTGGTTTTCCTGAATGTTGCTCGTCTAAAAAGTTTAAACATGAGTAAGAAATTTGCTACTTTGTTTCTGGCCAGAACTTCTTATTCTTCATTTAGCTAATTTGCGTTTGATTGTTCGAAACCTAAACTGGATAGCTAGCTACATTTTTTGGATTGATGTGCATATTTTGCATGGTTAGCTTTACAAATATCGAGGAAAATACCCTGTCTACTATTTCCAGGAAGGGTCATGGCTTGGATGGGGAGTCCTAGAGTATTGAATGCTCATTTTGAGCTACGCAGACCCAATTAATTAGGTATTAGGGCCTCTGCCCTCCATCCACCAGACAACTCTGTGCAACATCCAACGGCCCACACAGTGTGCCATCTCCCCAATTTCCCTCACATGGCTTGTGTTAATCTGGGGCTATGGTAACATTCACTCATCCATATTGAATCGCCAGCAAGCAGAATTGAACCCAGGTCTCACACACAAGCATGAGAGTTATAAAGCTACGGAGCCACAAGCAGCTACAGAAAACTAAGGGTATAATTACAAGGCTAAGCTTTAAAATAGTTAAAATACCTGTAACATTAGAAAACTACATCAGGATTCACGAATGTTTAAAGCTTACCTCCCACTTAAAAACAAGTTTATTTCATATTAAAAAATGACTTAGAAAGTTGTCTAGGAATCTTTTTAGTTTTTTCGAAAAAACTTTATTGGTTCTTAGAACTTCCCCCTGACATCATCTCCCTGATGCTGAAAAGCAATTGCCATTATCAATGATAATCGTAATGATTAAATATTAACATTCATTTCAATATGCTCCAAATATCAACCTAAATGGCTGAAAACATATGCATCATTATATCTTGGTTAAACTGTTCTGCCCGGATAATAAACGCTGCCCTGATTATGTGCGGCAGTTTGCCTCGGTTAAAAACAGGGCAGAAAATAAATAATCAGGACAGGCTGGCTTATTATGTACGACAGTCTAATATCATTTGTTACTTAAAAAACGCACATAATCGGGTCATGCCGACTTATGTCAAATCATGATCAAATATCTCAACAAATTTTGTTGTGACTTGATGTTGAATCAAATTATCACGAAACCGACGCACAAAGATGGTAACACTCTTATCTGGTATTCTTGAACAACATTGATATGTCTTTTGATTATCAAATTATTCCTACGCTACTCAGTATATCTCATCATAGCTTTGTTGAAGTACTAACTCTCTTCAAGGTAAAACAAAGCTTGCAAACACCCCCTGAAGAGCGCCTAACATCTTTCATGTCACTTAATTATTTTAAAGAAGATATAGACTGGGAAAAACTGAACAACAATCTTCACAAATATGATTGGCATAACGAATTTCGAAAAAAAGATGTGAATGAAATACTATCTATTTTTTATGCTATATGTTATGATATGTCTTCAGCAATAGTCCCAAGCAAATCTGCAAAAACAACTGTCAGATCAAACAAACATTTAAGATACTGAAATCTCACAAGAAGGAGAAGACGAATCCACAAAATATTGAACAATACCTCTTCACCTGCAAAAAAGGAAAAACTAGTCAAGGAACTCCTTGAAATTGAAAAAAAATTACAAAAATCTTATTTAAATGGAAATCTACAAAAAGAAAAAACAGCTTGAGAAGCTATCAAAAAAAATCCTAAATACTTTTATTCATATGCAAAAATGTTTTCAAAGATAAAAACAAAAATTGGACGGCTTATGGATCACAGCAACAAATTAACACATCAGAGCAGAGACATGGCTGAAATCCTTTCCTATCAATATCAAAGAGTATTCAGTGAGCCAAAACATGTAGAAGACATAACAATCAACCTACCCCAACACACATCAGAAATTCCAGAACTCCACTTCTGTCAAAAAGACATCATCAATGCACTCGATGAACTCTCCGACAACTCTGCACCAGGCCCAGATGGCTTCCCAGCAATTTTTCTGAAGAAGTGTAAAACATCGCTATCTGTACCACTTCTTCTGTTATGGCAAAAATGTATGGACTGTGGTGAAATTCCCCAAATTTTAAAGCACTCACTTATCACCCCTCATTTCAAAGGGGGAAAGAAATCTGATGCATCCAATTACCGCCCAGTAGCCTTGACATCTCATATTATTAAAATTTTCGAAAAAGTCGTCCGAAATCATATCACCTGCTACCTTGAAGAAAACAAGCTGCTACTAAACGAAAATCAACATGGTTTTCATTCTGGTCGGTCATGTCTTAGCCAACTCTTGGACCACTTTGATAATGTGATACACTTTGTTGATGGAAAACTAAATTGTGACATTGTATACCTTGACTTTGCGAAAGCCTTCGACAAAGTGGATTTTACCATTGTCTTTTAAAAACTTGAAAAACTTGGAATCAAAGGAAAATTATTTAACTTTGTTGAAGCTTTCCTGACAAACTGCACCCAATCAGTCATTGTCAATGGAATGGAATCACATCCTGTTGCTGTTATTTCAGGCGTACCCCAAGGTAGTGTGCTTGGACCACTTATCTTCATCATCCTCCTTGGAGATATAGACTCAAATGTCAGTGACAGTATTGTACGGTCATTTGCTGATGATACAAGGGTTACCAAGAGCATCGACTCTCTCAGGGACATGGGCTAGTTGCAAAGTTACCTACAGAAAATTTATGAATGGGCAGAAGATGCAAACATGAAATTTAATGATCTAAAGTTTGAGGTCATGCGTTATGGCACGAACGACATCATGAGCGTGTATATGAGTGTAAACAAAACAAAAAATGTTAAATTGTGATTGTGACAGCATCGTGAATCAGACTCGTCACACATGATACGCAGTCCACAAAGTTAGGTGTCTGGATAACAGTACTGTAATCTGTTCTTGACTTGTGCCATTACCTTTGAAATCTCCTCAAATATTCTCAATTTCTTTAGAAAAATATGATAATGCCCTCAAATCTCATTTTTTTAATGAAAATACCATCTTTTCAAAAAAGCTTGAAAATTCTCATTTTCAAAAGTCCTCAGATGTCCTCAAATTTGACTCTAAAAAGAGTAGCAACCCTGAAAGGACATTGGTCTAAAAGCACCCCATAACTTCCACGTCAATAATCATCTTTGTGCTTAAGTTAGTGCATTTTTAATATTCATGAAATGAACAGTGCATTTTTGATATTCACGAAATGAACCTGGTGAGCTCAATTAAGGCAACACAGCCATGGCAGTTTACCTGATGGATTTTTGTCCAAACAAAGAAGTCTGTTATGCTCACATTGCCACATGAAACATCCAGGGTACTTAGGTGGTACCCCTAAACACCGTTAAGACAGGTGCCCATTATAGACAAATCAAGTTGTTAATCACAATGTAAGATGTCCCAACATCAAGAAGTGGAAAAAGAGTCCTGGGGATGTGGTTGCATCTACATGATTTAATTTTGCTACCTTTAATCTATCGTTTAGTTCTATATATTTCTATTGCTCTCAGTACTCCTTATTACCACATTCTGTAACACAATTTTGTCTTGAATATTAATCTAATCGCTAACGTTCACCTTGCTCCTGTAAAGCGTGAAGTAGACAAATTAGTTTGAAATTCTCCAAAAAAATTACTGTTTATAAAATTTCATTAAATATCATAGAATTCAACCAATTCCTTCAATAATTTTGAATTTACACGCAAAGACAGAATTAGCTAGTGTGGAGGCAACGTTGATCTAGGCTGGTTTTTCTAGAAAGATTATACAATGTATATAGAGAATGGTTAGTTTTATATGTGCTAGATAACACACCTATATAAATTGTGTGAGGGTGTGTGCTATTGCAGGCCTTTCCTGAAAAGCATGGAATTAGAAAATGTAACCAAAAATAAAGTAAAAGTATCAATTATTTCAAATGTTTAATTGCATATACAGTATATACTGATTTTGTAATTTATATTTACAATTTGCAGTGGAGGTTCACTATTACCATTCATGTTGATTGGCTGTAAGAACAGAGTGATTTTGTTTAGTTTTTCATAGCAAAACCCTCAGGATTTCCTGATATTGTATTCAAAATTATATTTTTTATAATTGCAGGCTCAAGAAGAGACAGCCTTCGAACTCGAAGATCAACAACCACAGAAAAAACACCAGGTATCAAAGAATTTAACTGTTACTTTAACTGTTAGACCTATGTGGTATATGTCCTATAAAATAAACTGTGTCCATCCATCTGTTACCAGCTTTTTTCAGAGTTGGATGATTAGTTTTTTTTTGATTTTTTGCACAATAACAGGGAATAATAGACCCTTGAATGTGATGAAGTCATATTTTTCAGAAAAATCTTATTGCTCAAAAATGGCAGATTTATGCACCAAATAAGCCAAAACAGTCCAAAATACGATTTTTACATTTCTCAGGATTGTATCATTAGTTTTTTTCTGATTTTTTGCACAATGACAGAGAACAATAGAGTTTTTTGAGAATTTTTTTAGTTTAATAATGAGTCAAAACGGTTGAAAAATACTGATTTTCAAATTTTTTGGAGGATTGGTGGTTTTTCTGATGTTTTAAATCCAGGTAGGTCCATTGAAGTTTAGCTTGTTAAACAACAAATTAACTTTTTTTGATGTACTAACGCAGCCCTCTGAATCTACGACAGTATTCAGCATTTGCTGTGGTGAATAAGGTCTAGGCAGACCCTGACGACGGCAAAATTTTGCTTTTTTAGAGTGCACAAATATATCAGTATACTAACTTTTACTAACTTACTGACATATTGCTAGCAAGACTATTAATAAGAAAAAAAAGAAACAGTGCGATAAGTTGTGCGCCCAAGCTTTGATAATTTTAAAATACAGAAATTACTAAAAAAAATTGAAAAAGTTAAAGGGATCCCGAGGTACTTTTACAAGTTGGACTCATCTGAAAGATTTGCATGAGAAATGCTAAATGATATATTTACTTTTTGTTAAGACTTCATGTAACTCCAGATATAGCTTTTTAAATATTTATTTTTCTTGTCGCTTGGCTAGAATATCATGTTGAATTATTTTTTTTAAACAAAAACAAATCATTTGTACAGAGATCGATGTGGAAAGTACATCGGATTTTTTTAACTTTGTTGCCACAGTATATTAGTTGTTTTTGGCTATGAAAGTCATTAATAATAGCGAGTGAAAGTCATTAATTTGTTAGCGCTACTGAAATACTACGTAATAGGGTTACGTGCCACTAAAAAGGACTGGAGCTAGTCTGAAATTTTTAACGAACAAGAAGATCGAAGCGGCCATCAAGGCGGCAAGAAAAACAAATATTTAAAAAACGATATCTGGGGTTACATGAACTTTTAACAAAAAGTGAATATGTCATTGGGAATAACTTATGAAAATCTTTCAGGTAAGTCCAACTTGTAAAAGTACCTCGGGATCCCTTTAAGTAACAAAATTCCTTTGCCTTTATACACTGCACAGAGGTTGCTGTTTTGGCATTTTAAACCATATGAAACAGTTGTAAGTGGCGTTGTTAATTAAACTTTGTAACTGCTTGTGGAACAAACAAAATTTATATTTAAATTAAATTACAGAAAGTTGAACAGCAGTGAATAATGACAATGCTAACGATGGATTATGAGAATCATTACTTAACATAATAAATTGTATCCACGTCAATGTCAGTATGTTTTACGAAAGGATCACTACGGTAAAACTGACAAGGAGTGATTTATTTCCAGTTAATTGTTACAAAATATGTTCCTTACATAACAAAACTACAGAGCCAGGGTAAAAAACGGTTTTCTTTAAATCTTTGTGTTTTAAAAAATGCTATCCCTCAAGTATGGTTCAAAGAATACGTGTTCATCACCACTAGGGAAATGACATTACGTTTGTTAGGAAAGTATGATTGCCAGGATTCTGAAAAAAACAATTTTACAATCGTCAGGTTTAAAAACATTATTTTAAGCAGTGACAAGGTCGTCTTTTAGAAAAAAAATAACAGAAGTAAAAGAAGAAAAATGTTTGAAAAAAACAAAATATTATTTTAATAAATTAAAAATTAAACAAAATACGACGGTTTTTTAAAGATAAGCTTTCAAAAGTGGATGTGTTCATTTTCATTTAAAGGAAATTTGTTTTATTTGTTCAGGGTTTAAATTAGCAGGTCGCAATGTGTGTTTCCATATTTAATTCTCATGTTTTGCTTGATTATTTTACGCTGGTAGCAGAAATAATACATCTATCCATTAGCGCATTTTACTTATACATAGTTAATGAAGTTTCGAATTAAACTAAGTGAGAAAGTTTCCTAACATTTGCTTCTGACTCGAGCGACTTACGGCCAGTCCAAATGATTTTCGGGAAATTTCGGGACATCCCGCGTTTTTATACAAAATCCGACAAATGTCAGCTCGTTTTTGTTCGAGAGTGGCACGTCGCCATGATTCCGTTTTTGCCCGATTTGAGAATTAAACAATAACCAACAGAAGATAAAGATGCAGCAAGGGAAATAAAGTCAGTAATTCAAGATGCTCAAAGTTCGTTTCAAATTCTACTTGAAAACGTCTTAAAGAAGCGTATCTGATTGTTTATACTGCATGGTTTTTGTTACTACGATGACAGCGAAAAAAGAAACATGAAAGGTAAAAGTCTATTTTTTAACATCAACCTTTTAGCTAGGTAGCTACACTTTGCAGTACTGAGCTCTAGCTACATAGGTAATAATAAGTAAAGTTAGCTACGCACTCTCATGTATAACTAGCACAAAGAATATGATTTTTTATACTGCTAAAGGTCAATCTTACCATGGAGGTATAATACCTCCATGATCTTACCTAGCTATATAGCTATACTTCAAGAAAGACGTATAGCTATATATACTATACGTAAAGTATATATACTTCATGTAGCTTGCTAAATGTATAGCTAGCTAGCTAGCTACTTCTAAATAAAGAAAAAAACCTAGATAGCTATGTATATATTCAAGAAACTTCTTAACAGCCAGTTACGTATATAGCCAGCTCTACTTAAAATTACTTTGCAAAAATTATAATATTTTGATTCTGTAAGATGGGTATAGTTTGGGCAGAATATTACTGCAAATCTTACGTGACAATTCATACTTGTGAAGCTTGAACAAGACGTGATTTTTGTCATATTTACACGTTTTTAGAAATGCCTATAACTGCTAAAATAGATTTTGCTGTTGATGACTGTAAGTTGTGATTATTTTGGATGGCTTCTTTGTGTAGGGGCATGATATCATGACTTGTTTAGCTTTATAACCTTTTTAGTGATTTTTTTAAATAAAATTGACTTTAGTTATCTGAAAAGGTTAACTTCGCCTCACATGTCGATTAAAAAAGTTTGTTATGATTTTAAAATATCCTGATTGGTTTAAATTCTCACCAAGTCAAGCTGATTGGTTTAAAAAACAATGCCAAAGCAGATCAACCGTGACTAATGTAATAAACAATGTGCCTGTTTTTCGATTGCTGATTCCACATTTCTGTACAGAAAATGCAGCAAACACTTGCAACATTTAAAAATGTGTTTCATATTTTTTAGGTACAGCAACGAGAAAGAAGATGCTGAAGAAACTCAACTCTGTCCGATCTAAATGTTCAAGAATATTTTTTAGAAAAGAATGTATTATTAAGACTTAAATAAAATTTAACATTGATACTCCTTGATATTTTCCCTTGTTGAGGAAAACAACTTGGCGGATTACAGGCCTATCAATAAGAAAATAACACCAGAGCAATAAATCGCTCCCCCAAGGTTACAATAATTTAAACTGGGCGAGCAACCTGTATAAATAGAATAAGAATATAAACGCATATTTTATCACAAAGTCTTTTTTATTTATTTTATTTTATCTTTTTTATATATTTTGGTTCTTTTTTATGGTAAAAAAAAAGAAAGAGAACATTGATTTCCATGTGAGATGAATTGATATTGCTCAGCCAGAAAAACTTTTTTCGGAATTGGGGGAGCAATTAATGGCTCAGCTAGTTTCTCATTTCTCAGAATTGGGCGAGCCTTTGCGTGAGCAAGAGCAATTGCTCTCCCCTTATTGAGAAGCCTGAGATTATTGTATGTAAAACTCGTTTTAGTAACAAAAGCTTCTGAAGCTATGGGGTAAAACACGCCAAGACCCTAGCATTTTTTTTATATATATTTAACGCACTGACATAATAAAAAATTCTGGTAATGTTTTTTTTTCTTATGCTAAATATACCTGCTTAATATATCCACCATATTTGTTTATAAATTTCGCGCAAAAAAAATCCGTTTTTGGTCATACCGTTTTTGCAAAACCTATCCAATGTTCGTCTAAGCGCATGCCATGTCGGGTAAATGGCGTCTAAACTACCGACAAACAACAGAAATGTCGGTTTTACTTCTCCGGGGCACTTAATCGGATTTTTACGGGATTTTTTTGTTCCACCGCATACGTCACATATCCAGAATATGGAATATTGCTGTACCGGATGAGAAAAAATATCGAGCCGGAAAATGTGCATAGATACACATTTTCCGTCATTTTTTGACGCAGTTACATGACGTCATAAATTTAAGTTACAAAGTTGGTACATTACTTTTTCACAACCTTTTCTGATGTAGAACATAGTAATTGTTAACAATATTCACAATTCCAAGTCCTTCTGACCCGGACTAAATTTCATTCGTCATGGCCGTTCCGTAAGTCACTCGAGGAAGAGCCGTGATAATTGTTATAATAACCTTATTATCAAACACAGCTCACTATAATAATCATATAAAATATTTACATGTTAATTTAACATAAGACAATGATTTAGATAAAATTATAAAGTCAAAATGATTTTTTTTAAAGTTTTCAGTTTCAATATCAGCAAATACTGGAAAGTGATAGCCTGCGAAAATATGGGAGTTTCTGCCTTGACTGGAAAAACTGTCAAAGCTCAAAATCATAGTTTTCTGTAAAAATAGACCATACTTTGGAGAACGTTTCTATACTCTCCACCGCTACTGATAATTTTGATTTGGAGTTAAATTAGAGTCTGTTCATCTGTAGGAAACATCCAATTCTCAATAGAAATATTGTGTCTATGCCATTATTTTTATTTTCAGATAATTGACTTCCCCTTTAGGATAAGTTTACGATCATACGATATTGTTGTATGTATATATTTATATAACATATTGTAATTGTTATATGACTTGTGTACTTGAAAATGGCCGTTGAACGGGCGAAACATCGTAAAGTGTTGTGCTATTTTTTTCGACTACGTATTTGTATTTGAACTTATAAAATCAGAAAAATAACACATAAACACATGAATTTATCTCTAAATACCTATATTCCCTGTTCATATCTCCGTAAAAACTTCGTTTTTGAAAAAAGCGCGTCAAAATAAAAAAGACTGGGTTCTAATTTGAATATGAGTTTTTATAGTTCAAAACATTGTTAACATTGCTAGACGAGGCCCTATGTTGGTGCTTATATGCTATATGCTTTAAGTTCAAACCATGAAGACGAAGTTATACAAAAAGGAGGCAATCGAATTGGAAACAATAATTGGTGTAAATGAGGTGGTCACTGTAGACCGATGAGTTTATTCTCTGAAAGTTTGTGCTGCAAAGATAATAATGAAATTCCTGACGACTACTTCGAAAGTACAAATAATTTCGCCAAATATAAAGTCTTTCATATTTATAATCATGACTGAAGTGATATCCATTTTATATCTTTAACATCCTTCTGTCTTCAATTAATTGAAATTGTTAAATTGAATCGTGTTAAAAATAAAAAGTCCGATAAAAAAGGAAATACATTTTCCATACGCACAACATGATAAAAAGTTTCTCACCAAGCTCTTTACAATAAACTTTTCAACACAATCTTTTGTGAAAAAAAAACATCTTGCTCTTCATCCGAAATATTTTATGCAACTGCATCTTTGAAATTCAATGAAGAAGGCCCAGAAAACAACAATGGTGAAGGGATTAAAAAAAATAGAATACTGAAGATGCGTTCTAATGAAGAAATACAATAGTGAGATGTGCTCTCAATGAGTTTACGTGAACAGGGGGTGAATTTTAAATTTCCTATTTTAGGAAAAGCATGTATTATAGATTTGATGGGTACATAATCGATTAGAAAAAGATGTTCTGAAAGACATACCATCAGGTGCTTTATGGGCAATCCGCAATAAATACTCTAAAGCCGATAGATATTTTCGAATTTTTGTCATTACCCCCGTCTGTCAAGACATGCATGCGACGAAGAAAACATTTACTTGTTGTGAGGTGCATAATTTTTGAATTTTAAAGTCAAAGTAAGTTTGAAAAAAAATGAATCAACGAAACGAAGTTATTAGGAAATCATTAATGTTAAAAGAAAGAATTACCATTGTGTAAAATATAATTTTTGTTGGCTTGCTATGTAATTGTTGGTTACGAACACGAAGTTTATACCGAGCTTGTATCTTTTTATTTTGATAAACAAATACGAAAGAAGCATGTGTTTGGTTGATACATACAAAATCAAATGATTTACGTAAATCAGGTAATTGCCAAAACAGTCTGGCTCAAAGTGCGTGGAACATATATAAAATCTTGAATCCTTAGGCAAGGGACCAGTTCTTCTAATGTTATGTGACCATCTTTTTTGAAGCTCGTTTTTTCTCTGCGCTGGGAATTTTGAAAAAAACTACAACATCATCAACATTTTCTTTTGATTTATTATTACCAGTTCTGTTAGTGCAGTTGATGGTGGCGCAATTTGGCATGTTTTCAAGCAGTTAAACTCCAATGTTTAAGTAAATTAACAACTAATACTACTACCACCGCCAGCACACTACACTTTCTGAACTAAAAAACGTCATAATTTCAACTCGACCCAATCCTTTTAAAATCGCAAAGGGGTCAGAATAACGAAGCGATTTCACGCGTAGTAAACACAACTTTTTACTAAGTTAGTGAAACTTTTATATGAAAAGAAATAGGTATTTCAAGTTTTTTTTGTTGCGGCTACTGTTTCTTTAAATAAAAAATTAGAGCTTACTTCCCCTTTAAGCCATATAATAACCATTTATTTTAAGCAATACCTTTCTATACTGTCCTTCGTCATGTATTGCCCTGGTAAGCTCAGGCAATAAATTGATAATTATAACTCATAATTCATAATTATTTACTAAACTTCAAGTTTAAAAATTTCAGAAATCAAGGTTCATATTTTTAGCATTAATATACAGTGACTTTTTCTTGCAGTTCCAAGAAGAACAGGTTTACGTAACCGATCAACCCCTGTTGTTAAGGAGAATGAAGTAAAGAAGAAGCTATCGTTAGAAACATCAGATGATGAATGTTCTGAACAAGATGAACTAAAAGACTTTCAAACATCTGCAAGTCTTGATAATACTACAGAGGAGGCGGAATTGGATAGCCAGTCTGATGATGAACCCATTATAAAAGCAAGAGGTAAGTTAAATTTTATATATTAATCGTTGTATAATGTTTGCATTGTTTTGGTAGGCCCTATACTTGTGAAACCTTTAAGATATCAGAAACAAGTAAAAAAAAAAAGAATTAAAATGTTTAGATAATTAAGAAACTGCTGAAATAAATACATGTTTATTAAAACAGGAACCATGCACACATAGCAACGTTCAAGTCAAGTTTTTTGTTTACTGCCATACCTATTTAAGTGTATGCTCATGTTTGCACAAAATGTCGAAAAATATGCTAAAATTACCAGTATATATGAAACTTATTTACGGTTTATTTATTCATAGGAAAAGATCATAATAATGTAGCTGAATATTTTTTTAAACCAAATTGAGGAAAATAAATTGTTAAGCCCATTTCAAAATATAAAAGTCAAAATAAAAAAGCAAATTAATATTCAAAAAGGAAGAAAGATGAAATAGACAAAAAATTTGTTCTGGTGTGATGAAACAATAATTCCCTCAGTTTTTGTATACCTTAAGAGTGCTCATTATAACACAAGAAATGTCAAATCACAAACAGCAATTTATGCAAGCCCATTCATTTTATGACAAGAGGCACAACCCAAAAACCTTTCAGTTAAAGTAATATTTTTTACAATCGTATAGCTTCTTATAAGTCAAGCACAAACATACAGGTTTTTCTAAAGTTGTACAGATGACTCCGCAATTTATAGGATCCAGCGAAAAAATATTTGTTTTGCAAACTAGACATGTTTTGATTAATCTCTAGAGAGAAAAAACATTTTCTCTAAGCATTTTATGTTTAACAACCACCACCACCCCGTATCTTATGACCTGATTCAAAAATCCTCTGCAAGTTCTTTTTTACATCCTCTCATGTTAGGAATTCCTCCTGCACAAACATGCATAGTTAAGTTGTTATTATCTTCGATTTAGTTTTAACTGATGATCTAGACAGTGTTGGTCATTCAATATATGGATTTAAAACACCAAAGAGGAAAGAAGCAATTGCAAAAGCTGGTATGATTATTTTTATTGTTTGCTCAATTAAAAAAGGATGAACAGATTATTATCGTGTCTTTCTAACTTTAGCTAACAGCGTTCAGAGATTTCCATTAAATTCTTCACGACGATCAAAGACACCAAGTGGTATTTAAATTTTTTACATTTTGTTAAGTATGATAAACAATTGTCTTAAATTGGTTTAGCTATTCAGTTTTTGTAGCGGAATTCTAAGCTTTACTTGCAGTCTCATGTGCAGAATTTTAGGAATTTTAGATGAGGGAGAGCCTTAAATTCAATTTAATTTGATTTGATTTGAATTTTCAGTCAAAATGTTTTAAAGAACCTAGAGTCACCGGACAGTAGAAGAGGTCATGAGAGTAAAATAATGCATGCAAGTAACAAATGTGACATGACACGAAGTTTCTTAGTATCGCTTACGTTTTTTGCTCTATTTCTGTGTACCATGCTTTCAGATTCTCAAGCAGTACATATGTCGTAGATGCACATGAGAGCCGATACAATAAATGGTCTGCAATGTTCTTGTTAAAAACCTCTTTTCAAATAGACAAGTACGCATTTTTAAGAAGGTGCATTATATCTCATAATTCTCTTGGAAGAAAACTGTTACACCAAGATGGAACTACTTTCTGTCTTCCTCCTTTTTTAAATTGTATACATTTTATATTCTTTGTTTAGATAAAAAGTCTGTGGAGGTATAGCTTTTGTTGCTTTCTTTGTGTTATATCCTATATCAGGGGTATGGAAGATTTGAATAGTTTAATTTTATCAACATCTATGAAATCTAACTTCTTCTTTCTTCCTAACTGTTGACTCAGCAGTTGCATGGGCACTACCATGACCATGTAACAGTGTGGACGGTTACCTGTTTTATTTCTAATTGATCTATCATTGAAGATAAAAAAATAAATCAACAAAAAATACAATTGTCTTTTTTATTGTACTTGTCTTGCTTTTTATTTACTTTTTTGTTATTATAAAAAGAAATTTAAAATACTTAATGTTTCTTTTAATAGCTTGTAGAACCCTTGGTGATATAACCAAAAATAATTACAATAATTTCAGTATTCATACAGAAGTGTCTATAGAAGGTTTGCTGATAGATTTATTTCTGCAAATTTTAGAGTTCAGTGGATGATAAAAAGCAAAAGACTTTACTACATATACATGGTATAGTAATTTACTGTTGACACACTTAGACTATTTTTTAAATCTTAGGCAAAAAAGACACGATTTACATTTTTTATAGCTTGAAAAAGGGTTGTTTTTTTATTATTATGGAATGTAATGTAATGTAATTAAATAAAAGTGCAATTTATATATATATCGTAAGAGAAATGGACATCTTGTGAAGATATTTTTATACACCTGACCTTTTTAAGCAAGTTTTATAATTCAATGACATCATTACATCGAACGAAAAATGTCTGACTCTCAATAAACTTCATTGGACAATGAGGTGAAAATATATTTCTAAATAATAAGAATCGTTTGAAAATTAACCAAACCCCAAATACACTTGTCATAAGACCAACAAAAAATTACAATTCTTTTTACAATTCTTTCAAAAAATGGTGTTTAATGCATTTGGGGTCTCCACAAACAAAATTAAGAGGTACTATCGAAGCAACTCGAGTTTATTAATCTTATTTCATACATGCATGTTATTTTTTCCAGTCTCTCACCAGGATTGTCTTCACTCTAAAAAAATCCCAAATTTTTGTCTGTCACCTAAATCCTCACAATTGTGAGTTAAGTATACTGATATGTGATATTGTTTATTTGAAAAGTAAGAAGAGCTGAATAGCTAATTATTTGCTTATGTTTTGTGTTAATGAACTGGCTCTGTATATAAATGACCAACTGATTTTTATTTTTTTAATTTTAACTAGCCACTTTTGTCACTATTTTAAGCTGTAAATATGAACAACAACAATATTGATGAGAGTGATGACGATTCTTCACATACAAGTAGTGAAGAGTCTGAAGATGAAGACAGGTAAGTACTCAACAACCCATTGAATGCAAACTTTCTATACTTTCGAAGATAAACTGTTTTCTGCTCAGGATATCAGGAAATCTATTAAACATGTTAGTCAGGTAAATAATTGATGAATTAACAATAGCAAGATTTTTTGAAAAAAATCTAATGTGGTAGTGGACTTCCTGCAGTGTCAGCATCATGTTTACATTTAAATAGTGTCCTAGACAAAACCTCAATAGGCTCATTTAGAGGGACCTTTCACTGATGAGTTGATTAGTGAATGTCCTCAAATTAAAATTAATGTCCTCAAATGCTAAAAGTTTGTTTAAATAAGGCAGTGAAACACCCATGGTGTAGTTTTCATTAAAGTAAGTTTGTGGAAGAGGGTACATCAATGGTTGGTTTATTTTATTTGTTGACTTTGGAACAACAACCAGGCTTAGCACCAAAATTCTACTTAAAAATTCCTAAATTATAAACAACTACAGAGTGGAATAATTAAGTAAGACATTGTGAAAAGTCTTTTGATTTATCATATTCATTAATTGGCCTATTGTAGTTAATTTATTTTACTGTGCAAGTGGCTTACAATTCCGAACTATCAACCAAAATAATTTTCTTTTAGTGGAGGTACTGATCATAAGGAGGTAGATTTTCTTGTGTTTTTTTCACTACTTTCCTATAAAATAATATTCTTATTTTTGTCACCTTTTAATTGGCTACACATTTCTCATAGAATCACGATTTGCTAGATGAGTACTTTCAAGTACATCACACAAGCCACAAGTCAATTACATCTGATAAAACACTAGCTAAACTGAGTAACCCGAAAATGCAGCAAGACGTAAGTCTTTTAAATTACTTGACATACAGAATTTTTTGCATTAATTTTACTTCGATCTTTAAGCGTGTTAAGTTGAGAAAACTTCAGGATGACTGAACAAACTTTAAGCTGATAAAAAAAGTGGGGAATTTTTAAAGTTTATCACTATCCAGTGTTCTGACCATGTCACAACATGAGCAAGTGATTTCCCTAACTCTAGTGATTTAATACTGATAAAAAGTTCTGGCCTGCTAGTTTACTTGATCTGAGATTATCCAATGTATGTAATATCAGGAATATTTGAATTTCAAAAATTGGCCCTCCCTCCATAAAATTAGAAGACATCAATGTGTCAACTCTGTCACTAAGTCCCCGTAATGCACATGTTTTCAATGTTAATTTTTATCTTCAACTTGTATTTGTATCATCCTTTCTTTCTTTTTTTCTTCATGTATATGGCGTTTTTTTCTTCCTTAAACAGTCAGCTAGTTCATCAGTCATAATTATAGGAAAAAGTATTCAAAAAATGTTGGGAAAATGTCAGAAAAATCGAGGACAACCTTTGAGTGGACACCTTGGACATAGTGGAGGACTCCACTAGCAAGTTAATTATTCTGAATCTAATGTTTTATAGGAATTGAAGCATCATTTGAAAGACGTGCAGAGTTCTCACATCAACGAAACTGTTAGACTACATTGTGAGAAAACTCTCCTCTTCGATAAATGGATGTTTCAATTGCTGTAATTATTTTTTGTCGTATTTGCTTTACCATGTACTATATTGGACCCGTACTGACAAAATGTCTGCATGTCTATTCTAAATTGACTATCATAGGGAAAAATTTGATAATTAGCTACTGGTAATTGAGTTGTCAGTGAATATCGTATTTACTCGAATAAGTAAAATTTCTGAAAATTCTCAAAATTAAAAAAGGCCATCAAACTAATTTGGTTGTATTTTTTTACTATATTGAACAAATTTCCAAAGAAAGAAATTAACAATTTTGAATTTTGATAACTACATGTGTCCATAGTGCCTGTTGTGGAGTTTTTAGTTTTTAAAGGGTAGCTTATTCAGCAGGAAGCTTAATTTAAAGTGTGAGAACTGCAATATAAACGAAATAAAAACTACAATTTAATTCCTTAGATGCGGTTTTAACATCCTGCTTTATGGTTTTGGTTCAAAACGCGACCTTTTGGAACAGTTTCGCACACATTGTTTAAAGAAGTGTTGGCATCTTGTTATAAATGGATTTTTTCCAAATATCACTGTAAAACAAGTAAGTTAGTTTGTTGTTGTTGTTGTTTTTGTTGTCGCTATTATTGCCGCTGCTGTTATTTTGTTGTTGTTGTTGTTTTTGTTGTTGCTATTGTTGCCGTAGCTGTTGTTTTTGTTGTTGTTGTTGTCGTTAATGTCGTTAATGTCGTTGTTTTTGTTGTTGTCGTCGTTGTTTTTATTGTTTTTGTTGTTGCTATTGTTCCCGCTGCTGTTGCTGTTGCTTTTGTTATTGCTGTTTTTGTGATTGTTGTTTTTGTGATTGTTGTTTTTGTGATTGTTGTTTTTGTGATTGCTGTTTTTGAGATTGTTGTTATTGCAGTTTCTATACCCTTATTTGTTGCTTGCTGCCTGTCAGTTTCAGTTTGTCTTCAACACCTGCTTTGTTTTCCTTCTAGATATTAAATTTAATAACAGAGGACATATTGTGCAAGGATATCTCCTTCAAAAATATCTCAGACCAGTACACATTTATAAAAAACGAGTTTAATGCAGGTATGCTATATAATAATTTGTTTTGTTGGACTTCTGGTGCAGGTCCTATAAAATGACCTGTGCCCGTCCGTTACCAGCTTTTCTCAGAATTTAGTTATTAGTTTTTTCTGTTTTTTTTTTGCACAATGACAGGAAACAATACAGCCTATGAAGTGACGAAGTCAGTTTATTTTAAGATATTAATAATGGTGGATTCGTGGGCAAAATGAGTCAAAAATGCGGATTTTTGAACTTCTCTGAGGATTGGATTATTAGTTTTTCTGATGGTTTAAATCCATATAAGTCTATTAAAGTTTCGCTTGTTTTACATGAACCAGCCGGAACAATGAACAAATTTGTTGGAGGGGTTCTAAAGTAGCCCTTAATTTTCAAAGCTTAAATAACACGAAAACATTGTCGAAAGTACGGGATAGCTCTTTCAAGTGATCCAACCCACCAGAATGCAAAATATACGAATCAGTTCAACTTGGGCCGAGTCGTGCCGTTTAGTTGAGCTGGCTCGTTTTGCCTTCCTGAACCAACCCACTATGGGTTGGTTCGACTCGTCTTATTGTAACAACACAGATTGACTCAGTATACAGCTCATAAAACATGGCCTCTCTATTGAATGTTTTAGATCAGTACCCATAGTTCTTCTTTTTCATGTTATTACATTTCCATCTGGGTTAAAAGGGATTATAAGCGAATGAACACGAGTCATGTAATGACACCCTAACACTAACTGAAGGTTAATAGAATTTTTGGAATGGAGTGCCCGACAAGTGAATACTTTATATCTCCCCCATGTTTTAATTGAAAAACACAGAAATATGAAGTAAAGTTAACTACGAGCTAACGAGTATCATTTTGGCAAAAAAAATTTTGTTAATCAATTCACCTTTATAATATCTATGCATTGATAGAGTTTGAATACACATCCCTTAACAGTTCTAAAATTACTGATGACAGAAAATATCAAAATTTTGCTATTACTCAAATATGACATCATAATTTATGCACCATAATTAAATCTGAAATTCTTTAAATGTAAATATTTTGAGAACGAAAAGAGCTTTTTAAAAAATTTAAAAAGACTTGTTAACCAACTTTTTAAGCTCTATATAAGTCCAACATCATTTTATTCCTCGGGTTCCCTTTAAGGGAAAAAAAGTTTGCGCAAGAAAAGATTGCGGAATTAAAGATTGCGAATTCATGGTCGAAAAAATCGTAAATTGCGGAATTAAAATTTGCGAATATGATATTGTGTCAAGAAATTGCGGAATTTAAAATTGCGAATTGAAGCAATGATCCATGAATTTTTCTACGAATTTGCTTGATAACTATTTTTCATCTTGGTCATTAAGATTTGTTCCTTTGAAAATTCCAAATAATTCAGGGGATTCCATGTTACCCTTCATATAGCAAAACAACCACAGAAATGACTTGTCTTTTTCTTCGAAATCGACAAAATTAGATAACGAATTTTATTTTATTTTCTTGGAATTGCAGGGAAAAAAAATTGCGAATAGCGTAATTTTTCTAGGAATCGCGGAATAAAAAAAGATTGCGAATTTTGGCCAAATTTGCAATCTTTAATTCCGCATTTTTTTCTTTCGCAATCTTTTTTTGCGCAATAATTTCTTCCCTCAAGGTATTTATCGTTTTGACGGTTTAAAGCATTTGTTTGAAAACTTTAACTTGAAAGGTGTATTTAGTCCAGTAAAACTAGTAGCCAATTTGTCGGTAAAGCTGAAAATCTATTTGGCTATTTCTTTCTCTAGAATTTCCATGACACACTGAACTCTATTCTGAAAGCAGGGTCCCGTATTCCACTTTGTAAAAGTAAAAACTGTTATAATAGTAAAATTTTTGGGAAAAAATAAATGCAAATGTTATACGAAACCATTTCATTTTAAGTTTTGCTCTAATGTGAAAAAAAGATGTTTCTACTGTCATTTAGTGCTTCACATTTTCAAGGACACAAATTTCTTAAAGTTTCAGTTTTGTCCACCTTTTGCGGACCAGCGTTTCATGACTTTCCCATCGTGCTGAAATTTTTTTGTATAAAGAATGTTTTTCTTCTACTGTAGATATAAAATCAAGATTGTTTTTACTGGTCCACAACATTGATGGTCAGATGCTGAGGTCTCAAAATGTGAGTGCGTTTTTATGTAATTATACCGCGTTTTTTTTTGGTGCAAAGCTTTTATTTTTTTATTGAACATAATGAAAAAAATCTCGTTCCCGGGCTGCCTCATTCGATTTTATTTCGGTCTTGATCAACAAACCTAGGAAAATGTATTTATTGGAACAAAGATACTCATGGATGTTTAACTTATTTTAAGGGGAAGTGGTAATTACTTGTCCTTGGCCTGTTAAAGGCAAATTGGGCAAATATAAAATGAAAAAATTGAAAAAAAATTGAAAAAATCTTTTTTTGAAGAAATGATGACGTCAGCAAATAATAATGACATCAAAATTAATTTTTAGATGTTAATCACTTCTTTTAGTTTGGTTAGTTACTGTGCCAAGTTTCATAGTCAAAGTCATTTGTCCTTTCTTCAATTCAATGTGGATGGTAATAATTCAGATTGGTACAAAATAACTGGATTATTAGAAACTGGATTTTAGCGCCATATGATATTTAGTACTGATTATTAAAAAAACGTTTGTACTTCGCCGGAAAGGTGTCTTAGATAATGATATTCAACAAAAAAATGTTCAAAGCTAGAAAAGCAGATAAACAGGATTTTTGTTGCACCATTTAGTTTTCTCTTTGGGACTGTTTTCTATATTTTATAATAGACGCGATTAACTATCGTTTTTATCCATCTATATCAATCAGTCATCATAAAAAATTTAGATTGATATGTGTTTTTCCTTTTTGTTTTTCATATGTTGTTCTTATATCTGCTAATAGCTTTCAAAAATTATCATATTAAGGCATTGATTAATTCTCGTTTTCAGGCGCAAAGTGCTTTAGGACATCTAGCTTCTGCAAAGAATATTCACGTTATAGCTTCGATTGATCATATCAACGCACCTCTGAGTATGTAGTTATATTCTTATTTTTGTATGTATTTATCAAGTTGCTGCTTTTTATTTTTATACACTATAACTAGTAGAAGAAATCTATTTCTATCCTCCTGGACTATATCGACTTTACATTATTTACTTGAAACAATGAGAGTAGCGCGTCGAAGAAAGAAAAACAAAAAGGTTCGATTTAGGATTCGAATTTAAAAAAAACATAATGGTATCTTTTTCGAATGTTTATATGCGAAACAAAATAGCGATTAATGAGGAGGACTTGTCTACTTTAATGGGATAAATTTTCGCGGGGATTAAATTTCGCGGATTTCGCGGATTTATGTTCCTTCAAAAATTTGGAAACAGGCCATCCGCGAAAATTTGTCCCCGCGAAAATTTGGAAAAATTGCTCGATCCGCGAAATTTTAAATTTTTGTTTATCTTTGTTTTCAAAGTCTGAGGCTTTCTTTTTGTAGGCCTAATTTTTCAACCGAGTACTGAAGATGAAAAGATAAGACAAAAATGACAAGAAAGTTGTTTTAAGTAGCTAGTTTTAGCAGGTGTTATATTTTCTAATGATTCTAGAAATAAAGCGAGTTTAAAAACTACTTAATGAAGTACAATAGATTAATTTCAGCTGGTTTCGCTTGTTTTTTCCGACTGTCTTCACGCGTAGGTCCGGTTCTGGCAGCACCGTTTAAAAACATCGTTCTGATGTCACCATCTCGTCGCGGTTTCTTGGATGGAACAGCAGACGAATCTTTACTCTTTTTCTTTTTTGTCGCATTTGGCAGGGAACCCGCATCGCAAGATTTAATCAAAAATGACCCTAGAATCTTTAAGTTTCAACAAAACTCACTACAGTAACGCAGATAAAGCTTGCAAAATGATCAAAGAAGTTCTCAAGCCGAACATAGAAAAAGTTATTAAAGAACAAGTAAAATTATTAAATTTACCACTTGATCAAAAAGCCTTAGTCAATATGGATGTCTTTGCTGGACAAATGACGAAAGAAGTCTTGGATCTGTATGAGAAAGAAAATATCGAAATCGTCTGCGTTCCTGCTAATATGACGCACTTACTCCAACCTCTGGATTTGACCGTAAACTGTTACGCAAAGAACACACACGTAAAAAGTTTAACGATTGGTATACCGCTCAGATTGGTCTGCAACCAGATGAAGGTAAATCGCTGCATGACATCACCGTCCCATTGCAACTTACCCGCTTGAAGCTCAATGGATGGTGGATTTATACAATGATATGACGAAAGAAGGTGGCAAGAATGTTATTAAAAACGCCTGGAAAGCAGCAAGTATCACTGAAGCGCTTGAACCTGGTGTAGAAGGTCTCGAATCACTTGACCCTTTCCAGGATATCGATCCTTTGCTCCCAGCTTCTAATGCAGATGATCAACCGAATTTGAGTTCTCTTCCCAGCCTTACGGATGAACAATTGAAAGTTGCTTACACCCCACGAAGTGAAATAATAGTGGATGAATCGGATGAAGAATCAAAATATGAAACCGATCTCTGGAGATGAAGATGATGTTGACTTCTCTCGTACCGAGTTTGACGCTTTTGATTAACGATTAAGATTCGTTTCGTTTTTTATCTAGTTGTGTTTGTTTTACCTGACGTTATAGTTGTGTTGAAAGAGCTTTGAACTAAAATGCAAAATTACACTTTGTCTCGGTCGGTGTAGAAATGACCGGTGTAAAGAGGGTCGATGGGACAGTGCCATTCGGCCCCGAACCCCTTTGAAACTTATTTTACCTTTTTCAAAAATTGCTATTATGACCTCATCCGCGAAATTAAGTCCCCACGAAAAATTAGAACATCCCTCATCCGCGAAAATAAGTCTCCGCGAAATGCTAAAATTTCGCGGATGAGCTCAACCGCGAAATTAAATCCCCGCGAAAATTTATCCCATTAAAGTAGTTTGGCACGAAGGTACACTGACCTTTAATTGGAAAGATGAAAGTTGAAACAAATGCACTAGAGATTTGCCTGTTCGTAATTCTGATCCAGGCTCTTTTGTTCTCATTCGACAATATCGCTACTGCATTTTCACCACGGCGACGACCTTTTTTCTTTCTATTAAACGCCGCCGTTACATTGAAAAATGATTTGAACTGGTTGATATATGTTACCAAAACCGTGTGTTTCTTACAGTAAAGTTTTACGTAAGTCCTCGCGCAAAAGAATATGTACATGTGAATGTGGCTTTAAGATGTGTATTGCTGTGTTTATTAAGCAGTGCGCGGAAATTAAATGTGCGCTAAACCTAGGTGCACAAAAATTAGATTTAAAATCCAACTCGCGCGAAAAAACTTCTGAATTAAGGTAGATTGTATACCATGTTAGTGGAATAATGATAAATTTTTAGGCTGACTGCTCTCATGGTTGAAGTTTTTTGTTTATATTTAGTTTGGGATCAAAACAAATCAAGCCAGTTTAACTGGTTATGGTATGATTGCACGACCTTTGAACCATACTCAGAAGAAACATCGTACGAAAACTCAATGTTAGTTCAACAGTCCGGAACATTAGCACTCAGCTCTTTGACGCATGTCTTGCGCAGTTTGACACCTAACGCGTGTGGTATATTTAAACTACTCGCAAATTGTCAACTGGATAACGAAGACAACACAAGTTATCAAGGTAAAGACAGATCTCCATTTAGAATATGTCAACTCGGAATTCTTCAATATGATTGGCAGTTTGCTAAATTTGTTAAGCAGAAAAAAATCTGATATTTCGTTTTTGTTATAGGTCTTTCATTCACAGAACTCTACTCAAAATGTCGCGAACGATTTCTTGTAAACAGTGACTTAACGTTACGCGCTCAGCTCACTGAATTCAAAGATCACAAACTTATTAAAACGAAAAAAGTAAGTACGTGTTCATTCTTTCCATCGATCTGTGTATGCAACAAAGTGTATAAGAGAGTACATGAATACAGAAGTTATTGAGGTATCCTGTTCAAATTCATAATGTTAATTCATTTTCTGTCCTTTAATTTTCTGAATTATTAATGCGGAAAAAAGATGTATCATAACAACAGCAAAAGGATCTATTGTTGAAATATTTGATGTCATTTTTGAATTAAAATAAATATTTTGCCTGGAATAAGATTTAATCATTAGTTCAGGAGATATGACCCGAGAGCCCTTTTATACCCGGTTTTAAAAGGCTTTAATCTCAATAACGAATCTCAATCTCTCCACTTTTTACCTGGAAATCAACTCAGGGGGAACTAATTTGGAACAAATTCAATTATTACAAGTCAAATTTACTTTTCCGCGTTAACTTAAAAGCCACAAAAATAACGCAGATAGGAAATTCAGACGCGCGGGAAAGTAGCAATCCACGTTATTGATTTCTTATAATAGAAATGATGGAGTTTTATAGCGCAATTGTATTTTGGGCTTTTCGAATTTCATTATTACTATCTCGCCTGCGAGGAGTATTCAAATACAGCTGTCCGTCCCAAAATGGAAAATTTTGGCTCTCTGAGCACAGACACGGGAGTAGTCGTGTGTTCGAATCTCATCTTGGTAACTATTTTTTCTTCTTTTTTTTTCTTTTTACTATCTCGCCTGCGAGGATAGGTTTCCAACTCGTAACTAACTAAATGTCCCAAATGGTCCATTGCAACGTCACAGATTTAAACTTCGTACCTAAACTCTCTAAGTACTTGAAAGTCATCTAAATGACGTTTCAGGCCAAAATTGGTATTTGTTTTCGACAAAATTTGGCACAGTTAACAAAAAAGGTATGCTGAACATAATAGTGACATCATAATTTTGATTTTTGTCACCTAAATGTCATTTTAGGCCAAAATTGGTCCAAAAATTAAAACTACTTTATTTTAGACAAAATTTGGCAAAGTTAACAAAAAAGTATGCCGAACATGATGGTGACATTAAAATTTTGATTTTTTGTCACCTAAATGTCATTTTAGGCCAAAATTGGTCCGAAATTAAAACTACTTTATTTTCGACAAAATTTGGCACAGATAACAAAAAAAGTATGCTGAACATGATGGTGACATCAAAGTTTTGATTTTTTGTCACCTAAATGCCGTTTAAGACCATAAACGTTTCAATCGCGCGACTTTTAACCATGGATGATAGGCTGTATTTTTGTTAGCAGAAATTCTAGAATTGGGTCGCATTGTGGATGTTTCATAGTTGTGCATTTTTAATAGCGAGATAGTTTATGCAGCGCCTGCATCTTGTTCGAAATTTGGATAGGAACCGCTCGATCAGTATTAGTAATTTTTTTGTTGTATTCTTTTATTTCGTTTTTTTTTAAATAGGTTTACTTTTTTTAATTTCAGGGCTTTGATGGGGTAGAATATTTGTCAGTAGCCTTAGACATATCTACCATAAAACAATACATGGAAAACGACAATACGTAGTGGATGAACAACATGAAACTTTGCTTGTCGTCAGTTCGTTGATGTTGCGACAGAACCACTCATACCATCGCGCTACATTTTTTTACACCTGTTTGACTGGTCATCAATCGAAGGGTGATGATGATGCTGGTATATGTATGATTGTTATGACTTATATCACTCGGCGTTGTAAGAACGCGGACAAACACATCAATCGTTTTATTTTACTTGAGTTTACAGTGGAACCTCTCTAAACGAGGAACTATTTCAACTTGTTTTTATTTCCGCGTGAATATTTCGGTTAATTTTGACCTCCATTGAGCGGACATTGATAAAAAAAATTATTTATCGACTTCTTTTTTAAAAACGTTTTTATTTATAAACAGCTATATATTCCTTTAAAATATAAGTGACTTTATCTCCTTTACATCCCAGGCAATGGCAAAGATGCGAAAGCCCTCCTTGGTTAAGTTTTTCTATCAATTTTTTCATCTTCTTATTTTCTCTTTTATTTCTATATTTTCTTCTTCACAGTAATAATGCATGTTGTCCGTATGTCCGTGCATCAAAATGGTACCGCAATAGCGATAGCTCCTTTAATTTTGCCGTCAAGCTAGCAAAAAAAAGCCTTCACACCTGATGATGCTAATGGCGTTAATGCGTTCGAAAAGACGTCAATAAAGAAAGAGGAATACGAGAAAAAACCACCTGGTTTACTTCCCTGAACTTGATACAGGGGGGACGGCGTTATAAAACAAAAAGAATCTAAGTGAGAAAATATTTGAAGAGGAAAACAGACGGGAGGATGGTGATTGTCACAACCGCATTTAAGGAATGTCTCTAGTTGACAAATATTCTGTTTTTGTAGTATCACGCAGGGCAAGTTGTCATATTGTTTAAAAGAATGTTTTCATTTTTAAACACTGGAACAGAAAACGTTGACTTGCAACGTGAAGCATTCTGTGTTAAATATCAAATGTTTGAAATATTCAATTTGTGACGTGCATGCAAAAATCGAATAGTTGAGAAAGGAGAAAAAGAACATGGCGGAACGAACAGACGAATGATTATTCCCTAAATGGCGTCGAGACAAAAACGCGCATGGCTCAACTGACCAAAACGTTTTAATGAACATGAATGCCCACAGTGTCAGAATAAATTACGATGACCGATGCCATAGTTTTGTCTTGTATGTTTTTCATTTATCCACGCACATGTTTATGTTCATGTGTGTTGTAATCCCATTAATGATGTGAAAATTGCACGAAATAAACGAACAAGCAAAGGATTGTCGTCCAAGCCTGTTTAGCAATACCCTCGTTATATAACTCAAAGAAAAAAACAGAAAGAATAATTATCAATTAAGCGCCTTTGTACAAAGACGGACACAAGGACAATCACCATACTTCTGTCTGTTTTCCCCACTCGCATTTTTTTGTTTGTTTTATAACATTATCTTCGCTCTCGCAAGATCAAAAGTAGAAGTAAATAAGCTGCTTTTTTTCTCGCATTCCCCATTTTATCAACTTACGATAGGAAACACGAAACTAATTGCGTTACTCTCGAGTGCCAAACAACGTACTGTATATGGACACGTTTTTTTTTTTTTTACTGTACCAAAATTTCATATTGTATGAAGTTCTTGGTAAATCGTAAATCAAAAGAATTTTTTTTACAATAATTTTTGCGAAATTTACAAAAAAATAGAGAAAATTAATTCCTTTAAGGTAGTATCTTTACCAAATCTAAACTTGTCAATGTTCATAGTGGACTCAGGACTTCTGACGTCAGCATGGGTTCCGAAGATGAATATTTCGGTGTGTGGGCGTGCCTGGGAATGCGACTAGCAAATTTTGAAGATGCCTGCGCCTGGCCTACGTGTGCGCAAAAGTAGCGACTATGCATACCCGGCTCCAATTAGCCTGGCTTCCAGACGCTCTCTTGTCGGCATTATGGCGACTATGGTACAGGGCCGCAAAAAGTAGAAAAAAATCACTGAAAAACTGCAGAAGAAAAAAAGTCAGGCATGCCGGCCTCTGCAAAGCATTAATCGTTTGAAGCATTTGTGCATTAAAATGACGAAAAAACAGCCAACAATATTTTTGTACCTTTTAGTTTATATTTTGTTCAAAATTCAATGTAGATACTTTTGCACTTTGTTTTTTTGCTCACGATAAATTTTGTAACGGCAGGCAGTGTTTCTATTTGAAATTTTACGAAAACTTCTTTCGCAAAATATAAAATGCTGCAAAATTATTTATCCTTCCTTCCTTCGTCAGAGTACAGACGGTTTTTGTCCGCCTGTTTCATTGGACATTGTACCGCTCGGACGAACGACAAAATGTTTATGCAAATATGTCCGCTTCATTGTAGCTTCTGCAAAACATGATAAAAGAGGATATTATTAGCAACAGGTTCCAGTGGATCTTTTAGCACCTCGGCTCAAGCCGCAAGCGTCACAGTATAAGTGGCTTGAGACTAACGCTTAGGAAACGCTTTTGTGCTGTTCATTTCAAATCAAGTTTGAATTTCTTATGAACGTTACAAGGAGGACGCAATTTCACGATTTTGCTTGAATAGCTGCCATTTTAAGTTTCTGCGCGCAATTTTGTTTCTGGTGGAAAAATAAGGTGCAACGAAGACCCAGACCCTTTCTTTATTTAAACCCTTGAAAGAGGGTTGGATTTAAAATACACCTAGTGCTGGCCGCAGAAAGGTTTTGTGTCAACATTACATAATTTTTTAATTTTTTTTTAATTTGTACCAAAAATACTATTAGTCGACGGAAAAAAAGGCTGTATCACCTCGTACCATATTCATTTCCAGTGCCAAAAAGCGGAAGAGTTTCAATAACGCTCGAAGTATTGTGTATTAAGCTAAAAATCTTGATAGTTCCTAAGCTTCATGTATACTTTTAAATCGATATCTCAACATGACTGATTTGCGACAACTACTCCCTAGATGCGCATAAGAATGTTTACAAGCCCGAATCTAATGGTAACAGATGGCGCGATCTTTTGCATGCACTGACGCAACAAGACTACAACAATCAATTATTGGTTCGTTTTTTCTTAAAAAGTAAACACAAAGTTCTTTTTTCAACTTGTTAGCATCGCATAAAATAAATAGAAAAGAAAAACCCTACACCTTTTTTTTAGAGGGAAACCAAAGAAACTACTTCCTAAAATCTTCCATTTTTTCTCAGTGGCTTCTTTCTTCTCTTATAACTCAAGATATCTCCTCGTTAGCCTGTTTTTGCTTCTTTCTTCTTATGCACAAACTTTTTAAGCCAGTTTTTTTAGAACTTTCAAAAGCTTCTTTTCTTCTGAACCGAACCCTAAAGCTTATTTTCCCACATTCTGAATGCTTTTTGCTTCTTTCTTCGTAAGATGGAAGGCTTAATTTTTTCTCATAATCTGAAAGCTTTTGGCTTCTTTCTTCTCTTTTTTTCTTAAAACTTCTTTCTTCGCAAAGCAATCAAAAGAATACTAATTTCTGTACCCCCTCAAAGTTTTTAGCTTCTTTCTTCTAAAATTAGATGTGAACGTTGATTGCGAAGCATTTTGAACTTTCTTCATAAATTGAAGATTACAAATTCTTGGAAGCTTTTGGCTTCTTTCTTCGGATAACTCATTCTGGTTCAAACTTCGTTCTTAATCAAATTCCATACTGAAAAAAAAACAAACGTAAAAGCTACTACTATATATACATTAAAACGAAAACTACTATAACGATCAATAATGTTTTTGCATGCACACGAAATGTTTTAAATAGAAAAAAGCTGGGTGAAACATAAAACAACCAGGAGATTTTAGTTCTGCTTTGTGTTGCATGATCAAGCTTCAGTAACGATCACGATCTATAAGAAATAAAAATAATGCATGAGAAATAAAGGATAAAAGCAGAAATGTTAAGAGATTAAAAAATGCGAAACTAAAAAGTACGTATTGAATCAGCTGAATAAGCCATTAAATACATTTCACCAATTTAGGTGTACCATATATTAGAACTTTGCTGATTTTATTGTTTTGTAAATTTAACCAAGCTGTAGTTTCATCACATCCACATTAGCAACTTTTCTACTATTGATTATCCTCTTAAATTGACTGTTACTTACAGTAGGGTGACCTGGATCGAGATCTGGAATAAGAGCGTCTGGAATATCTTCCTCCTCTGTCACTGCCTCTATCACCGCCTCTGTCACCACCTCCACCTCTGTCACCACCTCCCCGATATCCTCGTTTAGAAGACCTAAATTTTAATGTTTGGTTAAGGATTTGGCTTTCATAATTTTGACATATTTCACTCATAAATTCTACTACACACGTTCTAATAAGAAAAATCTTATGACATGAACGACCAAAGCATATAACAAACTTACTGAGTTGGTCTACCCATGTAAACACCAGGCGTTGGAGTATGTGGTCTTTGCGTTATAGAATAGTCAACACGTATACGCCGTCCATCCAGTTCGCTACCATTTAAACGTTCTTTAACCTAAAACATCCATTTTGTTGTCACAGAAACATAAATACTACAATTTAATCATTTTTAATACTGTAACTTTTAACTTACATCTTGTGCGCCAGACAGTGAGGCCATATTTATGAAAGCAAAGCCACGAGAACGACCAGTCTGAAATTATATAGTAACAATATAAAAACAAATTGATCTGTCAACAGTTTTCAAAATTGAAGTCTAACTTACAGCATGATCGTGGACAATGTTGCAATCAACAACATCAGCATATCTTTGAAATGCACTCTTTACTTCTCTTTCTGTTGTGTATATACTAAGACCAAACACACCAAGACATTTTCCAGCTGGAGGAGCTTCCTGTTGAAAATAGACAGATGATTGTTAAGCACCTAAGCTCCATAATCCAGCGTTCTCAGTTGTCGTTAAACAGCTATTTTTCAACTGAAATTTATCCTTGGTTCATTTATCCAAAAAAATTAAATAGTTTTTGTACGAAAAGTAAAAAAATTAAGAACACCTACCCTGCTTCCAACATGACGTTTTCTGCTTGACATAGGTGATCTATAAAAAATAAATGGTTAAAACTTTGCATGATCAACGTTTAAATGTACTTTTGACCATATTTTATTTCATAAGAGTAATATTATTTTTATATGATCAAATTCTTTACGTTGGCACATGGTAATTGCTGACACAAATGCCAAGGTCGGGAAATAACAAGTTTAGATTAAGATCTACAATGGATTTGTAAATTGCAATTTACGAGATGCTAATTTGAACCCTGCATAAATAGACTGAAGAATGTAAGGATAATGGTTACTTCTTAAATTTGTTATTGAAATTTTTTATCTAAAGAGTAGAAAGTGCAGAACATATTTTTGCATGACTACATTTTCCAGTAATTTGCAGATTAAATTTTTGGTGAAGGTTCAATAATTTTAGTAGAAGCAAAAAACAGTATTTTGCTAACACAGCTTTCTGGAATAGTTGTATTTTTAAATGAGCAATGAAGAACTTAATGGGAGTATGGAGAAATGAAAATATCATTGGTAAAAATTTATACAGATACAAGAAACAGGAATTATGTGGATGAAAATTTTAATTTTTATGGCAGATTTCGGCAGATCATTTCATGAGATCATAAATATTGTTATAAGATATTGTAATTTTTGTATTTCGATATTTGTGTTCCGTGAAGTAGTGTTTTTGTGATTTCATAAAAGTCAAGCTTTATATTAAAAACTTACTATAATTTTTTAATGTTTTTATGGTTGTCTTTAAGGAGAATTAACTTGAATAACTTATATAAAATAATTAAAAAATAAAAAAAACTTTGACAATATTTGAATAGTATTTTAAGTAATGATTTTAATGATCCATCCTTAGCGTTGTTAGCGTGGTAATGTTAAAAATTGTTTTAGCTCCCATTCAACTTTTCGTACTTTGATTTACATTAAATATTGTTTGTTCCACAAGTAGTTAAAATTTAATTGACTTATTCATGAATTTTCGTACATGGGTTAAATTCCCAATCTTGAACTTTGATGGAACTTGCTCTTTATATGTTCCCCATGCCAAAACACTAGCCCAGCCCCTGTATCTTCTCAAAACCTTGAAACAGTTTCAGTTTCTCAATTTTCTTAAACATTAAATGAAAACTTTTAAGTAATATTTTGTATTTTCTATTTTAATGTCATTACCATTGACAGTTGCAGGGAGCAAATGTCAATGGTAATGACCAAAACATAATATATAGCTAGTACCTTAGAGAAAAATTGGGTACCAGGGTTAATCCAGAAACTTTAAACAATACCTGTCAGACCCAAATTGGGAATTTCATTGAGTGACCTACCACAAAGTTTTTTTAATTTCTAATGTAAAACATGGTGGTTTGAGTTAAATTAATTGAAGAATTCAGCAAAATTTCTGTTAAATAGCTGTGCAACAGCTGCTGAGAATGCTGGATTACACCTTGGGATGCAACTTTTTACACCGATTACTTTAAAAAAACACCTGCAATTTGAAACAAATCAGTTGCTACAGTGGCATACTGGCAATTTCTTCTATACCTGCTATCTCTACCACGCCTTGAATAAGGGGATCTTGACCGACTTCTGGAAAATGATCTTGACCTTGAATATGATCTTCTACGGCGTACAGGGCTTTTGGACCTAGATCTTGAACGACTTCGTGAACGCTTTGGAGATCGACTCCTTGATCTGGACTTTGATTTGGAAGCAGAACGTGACCCGGACCTTGATTTAGAGGCAGATCTTGATCGTGAATGAGGCTAAAATTAAAAAAGAAAATTGATTGTTATAAAAATCACTAAATTCCCTAATATAACATTCAATAAATCAAAGAAAGGTGTAGACATTTATTTTTTACATATTTATAGAAATTAACCATATATGAGTTACTAAGTATACAATTTATCAGTTTTGTCAATAAAAAAACCCTAGATGTATGGTACATTGCACAACATTTTTGAGTTACACAAAGGCCTTGCCATGAGGGGGCATGTTATTGCATCTGTGTGCTTATAAGCACACGTGGAAAATCCTAAAAATGTATAGCTAGCATTTATTTATTTATTTATTACTTTTTATCTTGATTTTAAGCCCACTACGAAAAAATAATTTACATACGGTTATTTAGAACAGGGTAGCTAGTCAATTATCATGGTAGCTGGTCAATTCTCACTTTGATTCTCCTTAATTCTAGACTTTATGCTTGTCATAACACCATCCTCCATTATAATATTTCTAATTAATATAGCAAAATATTAAAAAAATATATCCTTGATAAATATTTTTTTTGTATTTTACTTTTTTGATACTTTTGTTTTGGAAAAACACGTTCCTGTCAGTGATGGCAATTTTCTTCTACGATATTTGTCCAGGGTCTGTCCACCCTCCTAAACCTACTTGAAATTATAAATCTTCTGTTCAAAATTTCTCACAAAAAATATTACTTTTCATGGCCAGGCCAGAGCCTTCTGAATTCTTTTGTTTGTTTCGGTATATACTTTTCATTAGACGAGTTGCAACATGACAAAATGTTTTGATTTTTCATCTATAGCTAAAAAGATGCTGACGCTAGGTGAAGTAAGGTCCTTTTCAGTCTGTTTTTTTACACGAAGGAATCGTTACGACTTTATATGAATATATGTCAATCATCTACACTTGATAATAGTCTAAAGCCTCAACAATGCGTTTCCGTAGAAAGAAATGGGCTGAAAAAGACCTTTCTTCAGCAAGCTCCCGCATCTTTCTGCCTGGCACGCTGTTGTTAGAGCCAGCAGGACTTACCACGAAAAATGTGAACTTTCAAAAAGGCCTATATACGTTATAACAATGTATTTGGTTAATGTGTCATCCAGGATCATCAGGTTTTTGGACATATATTTCAACCGCAAAAAAATCTCTACATAACGGCCGCATAACGCTAAAATAATTTAAGTCGTAAAATACATTGTTTAGATTTACTTACTGCCATTCTTTTTTTGAAATTTCTGTTTCGGACAAGACTGTGTTGGACTTCTGTAAAAAAGGTCTTTGAATGATAAAACCGCGTGAAAGAAAGGGTAAATCTAGCTAAATTGCATCCAGCGAAAAAGGACGGTCTGAAATGATGTGAATATACGCGTGAATAGCAAAATGGTAGCGAAGCTGTAAATCTTACTACATCAACAAGGCAAGGCGCAGGAAGGGGTGCTGTACTCTACGTTCTTGACGGCACAATAAACAAATGTTTCGTCCAGGACTGCAGGTTAGAAAATTGTGTGATAAGACAAGTGCATTTTGAATTTAGCGATTTTCAGCTATCCAAATGTAAATTGACCATACAAGCTTTTGCTAGCTCTAGACTTTGCTGCGAAATAATTCCCCAATATGATGATGGGCTAAACTTATATCTATCTGTGTATCTGCGTATAGCTATCTGCGTTGCAGCTTTTATATGATACTTGAAATTTCTTATTCTTTAAAGTTCGTATATGCGTTGAGCATTTTATTTTTAATTATAAATTTTTCTGTAAGTTGCTCCAAAACTAAGGGGTCAATTGGGACATCCAAATGAGGCAAGGCTTGATTGCACGACTTTGTATGGCACGCATCGTACACATCAATAAAAGCCCATGGTATAATAATTTTTTTATCTTCAAACGAAGCGACTCAAAACACGTATGGAAGCCATTTTTCAAATGAACCCATCGTTAAATTCTTACATCACATTTGAAAACATTAAAAAAAGAACACTTTCGATCGATTGTGACATCAATCCAAATTACGTAATAGCTTTTTTGAAATAGGATGCATCGAGTATATTTCATTTCTTTCCTTGTGGAACTGTAATGAATATGTTCATCTATATATGGAATTTTTAATTATTTTTAATTATTTATTTATTTAATTATTATATGTTTTACTATACCGGTTCAGTAATTTTTTTATGCAGGGTTAAAGAATGTGGCTCAGGGGCAACTTAGAATCGGAGGGTCGGGAAATAAAGCATAACATATTTTCATTCTCTGGAGGGAAAGTGAAGACAATAATGAAATTTTTTTAAATAATGAAATTTTTCATGCGGTGGTAAATATACATGCTGGTGGCAGACGGTAGACTGAGGTATGACTTCCTTCGGGCCTAAAAGTGATGAATGTATGCCCCTACGATTCAAGGAATACATATATTTCCAAAACTTTGTAGCAACACAAGATTGCAAAGAATTTTCATAAAAATTACGACACGTTTTATTTTTATTAACATGTTTCGACTTTACCAAAGTCATCTTCAGAATATTATACAAAAGTTAGTTACATACAATCTTTATACACAATTTTTCAAAAAGTTATTTGAATATTTTTTGAAAACTGGTAATAACTCACAAATATTTAAGCATATGCAGTCGAATCTTAATTGTAAATTACTATGTAACGAAAATTACCTATATTATCCTCAAAATAGCTATATACATATCATGTACTCATTGCTCATTGCACAAGAACCATTCCTTAGAATTAAAAAATCATTGTTAATAGAAAATATAGTTGTTGATGTAGAAAACGTTTCACAATACAGGCCTCGTCAGGAAGAAAAATGCTGGCGTGCGAGCTTCGCACGTCATGATTCTTTTCAATCATTTCGAGGCGTGCGATGTTTGCACGGCATAATTTTCAATGGCGTGCGATGGCGTGTGCTCATTTTTGTTTTTTCGAGTAATCATAGAACTCCCATACAGCAACACTAATTTTGCCATGTTTTGAAAAGCAGGTAATTTGTTGCGACGAAACTAAAATGTGCGATGCGTTCATTATTCATTATTTTTGAAAAAAAAATTATATGACGTATAAACAGGACAAAGAAAAATTATAAAACATGCATGTTACAGTCATAAAACTCTTTCAGTTAATAACTTTCTTGTAAATATTTTTTTAGATGTAAATACTTTTTATTTTTAGATTTTTCAAAAAAAATATATATATCATTAAACATTAAACTGTTTTTTATAAAAAAAATCCCTCACGTTATTTTGTTGCTTCGATCTTAAAAGATCCCCCCCCAAAAAAAAAAAGATAACAAGCTTTGTGACGTCCTGTTTCTACGGCAATATTTTAAAATTATACAGATTGTTGTCTGAGTTATAAAGCAATGTTTGTTGAAAAATATTCAGAAAGCAAAGTCTGCATGTGGCAATTGATCACCATAACTATAATTAGATATCATGCTGACTCTGTGCTTGCGAAAGAACATGCAGGAAGTGATTTCATATAACGAAAGTAGCAAAAGCATTTAAAGAAGTAAGAGACGGAAAAGTTGAACTTTAAAATCTATTTTGTTATTTTTTTTAATTTAAAAAGAGCAACTAAATTAAAAAAAAATTAAATGGTGAATTAAAATTAATGTCTTATGTTTTTCTTTAATATAACTCGCGAGTAATTTGATATATTTTTTTAAATATTTACTTGCGAGTAGTTTAATTATTGTGTACTCGCGTTATTAAAAAGATTACTCTTATTTATTTTACTCGCACTCGCATTGTACTCTCACTCTGAATTATTTTACTCGCATTTATTTGTACTCGTACTCTCAAAGATGTGTAGCTTTACTCGCGATCGGCACTGTATATTATTCCCCTACGCCTTCATTGAACAGAATATTATTTATTTTGGTGTGCGATTAGCGCACGCCTGAGGTATTTAGTGTTTTTTTTGGCATACGAAGATCGCACGGGAACATTCAAACATGGCATGTGTGGACGTGTGCGCGTGCGATCGCACGCCATTCCTGATGAGGCCTGCAATATATAAAGAAATATATATAGAAATAATTTCCGTTTCTCTAGCTTGACTCACACTGTTGTAAATAAGCAAAAAAACGTGATCCTGGGGTTGCTGTATTAGCAAAAGAGCAGTCTGTTCGGAACGCAACAGTCTATGGGTCTATCTTGTTTTCAATCCGTTGACTAAAATTTTAATCACATGTTAAACAAACTTGGCATCCAGCACCCTTATGCCCACCCTTACAGGCTTGGACAGGAATGGCGTGCGATCAGACGCGCATGTCACCGCACACGTCATTATTGTTTTTGGCGTGTGTATGATCGCATGCCTAGAAAGTATTTTGGCGTGTTTTTAAAAAGTGGGGATGATTTAACCAGTGAACCCCAAACATTGGAGACTAAAAAAGCCTTTAAACATATAAAACAAAATAAACACGTTTCTGTAGTTACATCTCCCCTATTATAACTTCAAAAATTAAAAATTGAAACATGCAAAATAACGAGATAATTCAAATATAATCTGTCTCTTTTAATCAACCTTCGTTTGGCAGCTATTTCGTTTTGTTTTTATCTGCCATGTGCCATCATGGAAGTTTTGTAATCATGATCACACTTACCACAAGTAATAAATGTGTCCAGGTGCCATTAAAAAACAAAGTAAGGCTGCGCATTTGAATAAGCCAATTAAGTTGCAAAAATGCCATTGCTAAAGAAAACTTAAAACATATAAAACAAAATAAGTTTTTAAGTTTGTATTATTATTATTTGTAAAGTCATCACAAGCGAACAGGAAAAAATATGCTTCATTTTCAAATTAAAAAAATCTTTTAAGTTTATCCAAGTGGCTCAAATAAAACTTAAAACATCTTAACAAAATTTATACAGAAAAAAAATTATACCACATGTGGGTTTCGTTTTTAAAATTGTTGAATAAAAATAACACTTGTAGCATTAAGAAAAAAATCAACCTGCTATGGTTTCGAATTGTTTTGTCAAATGAAAAAAAGTTTTTCCTTTACTTGCAACCCTCCATGGTCTCAAAAAAAATATTTAATTAATTTTATTATGAAACATCTCCCAGTGAGAGCATTCGAACTGGTAATAGAACGTCGGTCGCTTGTGCTTGAAAATAATTGTGTCTGTTCCGCCTGTAAGTGCAGTTTTGCAGACTTGCTTCATCCGTGCTCCGTCGGCGTTCACCTCCGCATTAGTTAAAAACCGCATGGCTGGATTTCTTGTGTAAGACTTGGTTACCAACGTCGAAGGGGCTAGGCAATAGAGATTCATGTCTACGTAGTTCTTTTAACTAAGCCAGGAGTCGGTGAATTTGCTAGGATGGTCAGGTTGGCTATTTATTTATTTATTTATTCGCGAATATTTATACAGGATAAAAAAATTCAGTTTCTAAATACATATTTACAAAATATTTTATATAAAAAAACTGTTATCAGTGTTTGTCCTGTTATAAGCTTAAAAATAAAACATAAACAGCATAAAGGTAGAAAAGACTAAAATGGTAAATTAAAGGGTAAAATAGGTAAGAATACTGAAAAAACATTACGAATAAGATCTGGAAAAAGACAGTGAATTGTGGAAATTAACTCCAGATAAAATCAGGAAAAATTTAGTTATGACAAACATAAGATAAAAGATAAAAGTCTGTTCAGCATACATAGAAATCGAAATAGAATAGTGTTAAAATAAGACCAGAATAATTATTGTAGAAGCGATTTTCGTTCTGTCAAAGATAAATTATTAAATAATTTAGCACCACCATAATAAAAACCAGATCTTGCGAATTCAAGCTTCAATGCTGGCAATTTTAGACAGAGATCGTTATTTCTCGTCCTTTTTTTGTGTCATTGAACCTCAAAGTATTTGTCAAAGGTTTCGTGACATAACTCTTTGTTTAGACATTTTATAACCAGAGAACGGACTTGTTGTTCAATAACCTTTACGATAGGCTGAACTGGTTTCCAACTATCCTTTCAGCACGGCGTTCAATCGAAGAAAACTTCCGTCGTTGGGTTTCGGTGAAGCAGGTCTTGATAGTTGAGCTGTAGGTTATGATCGGCAAGATCATCATCTTGTAGATGAGAGTGGCAGCCTCGATGGTCAGGCTCTTTCATACGTTGGACAGGATTCTCAATCGACCACATGCTTTCTTGACGGCTCGATCGAAGTTGGCTGTTAAAGACAGCTGGTTATCGAGCAGCTTACCAAGATAGACATACTCAGTAACAAAGTTGATACGGGTGTTGTTGTAAACAATATTGAGCTCCCTTCCGTTTCTTTTCGGTCGTTGGGAAGTTCCAAACAGCATAACTTCCGTCTTCCCTTTTTTAAGGTTCAGCTACAGTTCATTTTGTTCACAGTATCTACCCACACTTGTCATATCCACGTTCAGGGTGTTTTCGATGGTTTAAATGTCTTTACCAGCAAACAAGAGAACAGTGTCATCCGCGTACTGAAAGATATCACACTTGCTGATACTTTCTTTTATATCATTGAAGAACGTGATGAATAGGAGGGGACCCAAGATTGATCCTTGTGGTACACCAGAAGTAACACAGCAGGTATTCGAAAGTAAACCATTTAGCTCAACATGTTGGGATCTGTTGAACAAGTAGTCAGTAAACCATGACAGCTCAGGTCCATTGATTCCATACAACATTAACTTTTCGACCTATCTGGCTTTAGATAGGTCGAGAAACAAACCACCGACCATGAAGCCATTATCAACGTTTTTGCGAATTGTGTCACAAAACAAGGTGGTGGCGAGTTTAGTGGAACGTTTTTTACGGAATCCATATTGACAGTCACTAAGAAGGTTGTTTGTCTCAAGATACTCATACATTTGCTTGTGTACCGCTTTCTCCAGAAGCTTCGACAAAACAGGTAGTACAGAGATTGGCCGGTAGTTTTCAACAAGTTCTGCATTTCCTGATTTAAAGATGGGACATATTTTGGCAATTTTCCACCCATTTGGAACAGTAGAAGTCTGAAGAGATTTATTAATGATAAACGATATAGGTGAAGCAATCTCACGGGCGCAGTCCTTGAGGAGATTCGGTGGAAGACAATCAACTCCAGCAGCCTTGTTCCTTTTGAGATTTCGAAGTTCTTTTTCGACGGAGACGGACGATATATACGAAAATTTGAAGATGGATTTCGTACGTAACCGGGTTTTTTCGAATACCGCCATACAAAGTCGATCAGAGGATAAGCTGTTTTTTTCAACACAGAAACAACGGTCGAAAAATACTCAGCAAAGCAATTTATGCGGTGCTTTGCATCATCAGTTCTTGGAGAAGATACTTTGGGTTTGGTTGGAAAGATTGACTTGATAGTATTCCAGAACTTGCGCGGGTTCAGGTGGTTATCATTGAGTATTCTTTGATTGTACGATGCTTTGGCTTTCCGCACAGCACTGGTACACCGATTACGCTGAACTTTATACTCGTTCCAGCTTGCTTCGTCGTTGTTCGCTCTTGCTCTACGTAGCAATCGGTCCCTCGCATTCATTTGTCGTTTAAGGGGCTCGTCGATCCATGGACAGGGTTTTCCTCGGACGCGTTTCTCAATCAGCGGTGCATGTTTGTCAAACGCATTTTTCAGCTGGGTAGAGAGGTATTCAACGGATTTGTTTACCTCATTGGAATTGTAGACATACGACCAGTCAATTTGGCGAATGTCATTTACAAGTAGCTCAGGATTATAATTAGAGTAGTCCCGACATTTGATTACACACGCTTGTGTGTTGATTTTACGTGTAAGGCAAATCAAATCATGATCACTGAGACTTGTGCTGACGACATTAACTGTTGGGTAGGAGTTTGGTTTGTTGACAAAAATCAAGTCAATTAACGAGTGTCTTTTGTAATTCTTGTAGCAGTTTTTACGAGCTGTTTGAATCCATAGGAAGACATTTGGCTTTTGAAAGCCTTTGAGACGTTACTGCGACTATAATCAATGTTGAAATCACCCATTATAATAGTCTCCTTTTGTTCTTTGTTAACTTTTGTGATTGTTTCATTGAGAAGGTCATTGTAATCTTTAGGTAGGTAGTTTGAAGTCTCAGGAGGGCGGTAAGAGCAACCGAAGATAATTGGTTTACTCTTTTTGACAGAAATCTCGATCCAAATTATTTCAAGTGACCACTTCCGTACAGTTTTTGAATGATAGAAAAAAAACATATGCACGCCAAGTATTTAAGGCGTGTACTACGCACGCCTAACTTCACTTTATGGCGTGCGTCTGTTGCACTTGCCAACAAGATTTTTGGCGTGTGATGGCCGCACGCCAGAGATTTTACTCCTATCCAAGCCTGCCTTAGGTAAATGTCTACTCCTCTGGTGTCAGTGATGTGTCTTAATTTCTTGGAAACAAGATATATAGTTAGCTACAATCACCCATCTCATTCAGTCTTGAAAAATGGCCTTTGGCATTGGTAACGTGTGACCACATCAAACATTGGTCTTGAGGGCGACAGGAAGTATTATCTGTAGAATAAATAGCTATGTTCTTTCGCTGACTTTGCTAAGTTTTTGTGGTCCTTGTTTGTTTTTGTCAATAGCCAGAGCCAACATATTTATGGATGGAGGTTACCAAGCATAAGCTATGTGATGGATATTCCTAATTGGAGCAGAATTATGTCACTCACTGTGCAGTATGTGTAGCAGCCATGGTTTCTTTGTATCTGATTGGATCAGAAACTAGGATATGGTGGTAAATGCTCAGTGCACAGAAAGTGGACTAAAAAAGCACTCAAGGAGTTTCCTGTCTTTTTAATGTCGATGACGATGCAGCCATATCTAATTAACAAAGAGGCAGTATATTTTTACACGTTTTTTATTCCTGGTTAAATTACATTTTTTGTTAAAAGAATTTTATCAGAAACTTTACCTGTGAGAAACTCCTTGATTTTTCATGAAACAAAATAAGGTTCACAAGAGCAACTGAATGCTCAACAAGAAGCTAAGCAGTAAGACTGAATTAACCATCCTGCATTCAACTGTTATGCGAAAGGAGGGTAATCTCTTGCAATTATTGACAACACCCAACAAGATGCAGAGACTGCATAAACTATCTTGCTAAAAAAGGTGCAACTAAAATACATTCACAATAGTGACGCACCAATTCTGCTGTTTAATTAACATTTAAGAAAACCAAAGTGGTGTATACTACTTGGCCTGTCACCACAAACCATGCTACAAGGTTTGAAGCCTCTTAAATTACTCTGGTTATGTTGCTAAAAGAACATTTTGGATAAAAACTTCAGACGTCTAGATGTAGTCCTAAGTTTGCACAAATTTAAAAGCATGGGGCGACCAGCGATATTTTTTAAAAAATAATTTTTTGAGGAAACAATTTCAAAAATGTGATGGTTAACGGTACACACGCTTTTTTAAAAATATCAAAATTCAAACCGGGCCTGGTCATTATTTTATTTCTCTATTTTTTAACCAGAAATACCAGCAAACAAACCAGAATTCTCATAAAAGCGTGATACAATATAACCAAAA
>JASGCC010000889.1:0-49963 GCA_030067915.1 Hydractinia echinata | reverse complement strand
GTACGGAACTTAAAGCAAAGTTTAAATATTTTTGTCGACTTAATGCAAAATTCAACAAGAAGTATATATATATTTGTAAAATGTGAGTAAGATGCATCTTACGGGGATATTAACGCAAGTTTAAGTATTTGTTGTCGACTTAAGTTGCAAACTCAACAACAAGTAATATATATTTGTAAAATGTGTGTAAGATGCATCTTACGGCGACATTAGCAAAGTTAAAATTGTTGTGAACTAAGTTGCAAATTCACAACAAGTATATATAATTTTTGTAAAATGTGTGTAAGATGCATCTTACGGGGACATTAAGCAAGTTTAAATAATGTTGTCGACTTAAAAGTTGCAAAATTCAACACAAGTATATATATATTTGTGAAAAATGTGTGTAAGATGCATCTTACGGGGAGATTTGCAAGTTTAAGTATTGTTGTCGACTTAAGTTGCAAAATTCAAACAACAAGTATAATATTATTGTAAAAATGTGTGTAAGATGCATCTTACGGGACATTTGCAATTAAATATATTGTTGTCGACTTAAATTGCAAATTTCAACAACAAGTATAATATATTTGTAAATGTGTGTAACAAATTTTAACGAGGGACATTTGCAATGTTAAATATTTTGTCGACTTAACTTGGCAAAATTCAACAACAAGTATATATATTTGTAAAATGTGTGTAAGATGATTTACGGGGACATTTGCAAGTTAAATATTTTTGTCGACTTAAGTTGCAAAATTCAACAACAAGTATATATATTTGTAATGTGTGTAACAATTATTTTACGGGGACTTTTCAAAGTATTAATATTTTTGTCGACTTAACTTGAAAAATTCAACAACAAGTATTATATTGAAAATGTGTGTAAGATGAATCTTACGGGACATTTTAGCAAGTAAATTAATTTTTGTCGACTTAAGTTGAAAAATTCAACAACAAGTATATATATAGTTTGTAAATGTGTGTAAGATGATCTTACGGGGACATTTGCAAAGTTAAATATTTTTTGTCGACTTTAAGTTGCAACTTCCAACAACAGTAATATATTTGGTTAAAATGTGTGTAAGATGCATCTTCGGGACATTAGCAAGTTTAATATTTTGTCGGACTAATTGCAAAATTCAACAACAAGTATATATATTTTGTAAAATGTGTGTAAGATGCATCTTACGGGGATTTAGCAAGTTTAAGTTTGTTGTCGACTTAAGTTGCAAAATTCAACAACAATATATATATTTATGTAAAATGTGTGTAAGATGCATCTTACGGAGAACATCATAGCAAGTTTAAATATTTTGTCGACTTAAAGAATGCAAAATTCAACAACAAGTATATATATATTTGTAAAATGTGTGTAAGATGCATTTACGGGGAATTTGCAAAGTTTAAGTATTTTTGTCGACTTAATTGCAAAATTCAACAACAAGTATATATATTTGAAATGTGTGTAAGATATCTTTACGGGACATTGCAAGTAAATATTGTTGTCCGACTAAAGTTGCAAATTCAACAGACAAGTATATATATTTGTAAAATGTGTGTAAGATGACATTATAACGGGGACATTGCAAATGTAAATATTTTTGTCGCATTAACGTTGCAGAATTGCACTCCCGTAAGATGCATCTTACACACATTTTACAAATATATATATACTTGTTGTTGAATTTTGCAACTTAAGTCGACAAATATTTAAACTTGCTAATGTCCCGTAAGATGCATCTTACACACATTTACAAATATATATACTTGTTGTTGAATTTTGCAACTTAAGTCGACAACAATTTTAAACTTGTAATGTCCCCGTAAGATGCATCTTACACACATTTTACAAATATATACTTGTTGTTGAGTTTTGCAACTTAAGTCGACAACAATACTTAAACTTGCTAATGTCCCCGTAAGATGCATCTTACACACATTTTACAATATATATATACTTCTTGTTGAATTTTGCACTTAAGTCGACAAAATATTTAAACTTGCTAATGTCCCGTAAGATGCATCTTACACACATTTTACAAATATATATAACTTGTTGTTGAATTTTGCAACTTAAGTCGACAAAAATATTTAAACTTGCTAATGTCCCCGTAAGATGCATCTTACACACATTTTACAATATATATATACTTGTTATAGAATTTTGCAACTTAAGTTGAAAAAAGTATTTAAACTTGCTAATGTTCCCGTAAGATGCTGCAACTTAAGTCAACAACAATATTTAAACTTGCTATAATGTCCCCGTAAGATTCATCTTACGCACATTTTACAAATATATATACTTGTTGTTGAATTTGCAACTTAAGTCGACAAAAATATTTACTTGCAAATGTCCCCGTAAAATTCATCTTACACACATTTTACAAATATACATACTTGTTGTTGTTGAATTTTTCAAGTTAAGTCGACAAAAATTTACATTTGAAAATGTCCCCGTAAATATTTCTTACACACATTTTACAAATATATATACTTGTTGTTGAATTTTGCAACTTAAGTCGACAAAAATATTTACATTTGCAAATGTCCCCGTAAATTCATTCTTACACACATTTTACAAATATACATACTTGTTGTTGAATTTTGCAAGTTAAGTCGACAAAAATATTTACATTTGCAAATGTCCCGTAAAAATTTGTTACACACATTTTACAAATATATATACTTGTTGTTGAAATTTGCAAGTTAAGTCGACAAATATATTTACATTTGCAAATGTCCCCGTAAGATGCATCTTACACACATTTACAAATATATATACTTGTTGTTGAATTTTGCAACTTAAGTCGACAACAATACTTAAACTTGCAAATCTCTCCGTAAGATGCATCTTACACACATTTTACAAATATATTATACTTGTTGTTGAATTTTGCAACTTAAGTCGACAACATTATTTAACTTGCAAATGTCCCGTAAGATGCATCTTACACACATTTACAAATTATAATACTTGTTGTTGAATTTTGCAACTTTAGTCGACAACAATTTTTAAACTTGCTAATGTCCCGAAGATGCATCTTACACACATTTTACAAATATATACTTGTTGTTGAATTTTGCAACTTAAGTCGACAACAATACTTAAACTTGCTAATATCCCCGTAAGATGCATCTTACTCACATTTTACAAATATATATATACTTCTTGTTGAATTTTGCATCTTAAGTCGACAAAAATATTTAAACTTGCTAATGTTCCCGTAAGATGCATCTTACACACATTTTACAAATATATATATACTTGTTGTTGAATTTTGCAACTTAAGTCGACAAAAATATTTAAACTTGCTATAATGTCCCGTAAGATGCATCTTACACACATTTACAAATATATATATACTTGTTATGAATTTTGCAACTTAAGTCGAAAAGTATTTAAACTTGCTAATGTCCCTAAGATGCGCAACTTACAACAAATATTTAAACTTGCTATAATGTCCCCGTATGTGCATCTTACACACATTTACAAATATATATATACTTGTTGTTGAATTTTGCAACTTAAGTCGACAACAATATTTAAACTTGCTAATGTCCCCGTAAGATGCATCTTACACACATTTTACAAATATATATATACTTGTTGTTGAATTTTGCAACTTAAATCGACAAAATATTTAAACTTGCAATGTCCCCGTAAGATGCATCTTACACACATTTTACAAATATATATATACTTGTTGTTGAATTTTGCAACTTAAGTCGACAACAATATTTAAACTTGCTAATGTCCCCGTAAGATGCATCTTACACACATTTTACAAATATATATATACTTGTTGTTGAATTTTGCAACTTAAGTCGACAACAATACTTAAACTTGCTAATGTCCCCGTAAGATGCATCTTACACACATTTTACAAATATATATATACTTGTTGTTGAATTTTGCAACTTAAGTCGACAAAATATTTAAACTTGCTAATGTCCCCGTAAGATGCATCTTACACACATTTTACAAATATATATATACTTGTTTTGAATTTTGCAACTTAAGTCGAAAAATATTTAAACTTGCTAATGTCCCCTTAGATGCTGCAACTTAAGTCAACAACAATATTTAAACTTGCTATAATGTCCCCGTATGATGCATCTTACACACATTTACAAATATATATATACTTGTTGTTGAATTTTGCAACTTAGTCGACAAACAATATTTAAACTTGCTAATGTCCCCGTAAGATGCATCTTACACACATTTACAAATATATATTACTTGTTGTTGAATTTTGCAACTTAAGTCGACAAAATATTTAAACTTGCTAATGTCCCCGTAAGATGCATCTTACACACATTTTACAAATATATATATACTTGCTGTTGAATTTTGCAACTTAAGTCGACAACAATATTTAAACTTGCTAATGTCCCCGTAAGATGCATCTTACACACATTTTACAAATATATATATACTTGTTGTTGAATTTTGCAACTTAAGTCGACAACAATACTTAAACTTGCTAATGTCCCCGTAAGATGCATCTTACACACATTTTACAAATATATATATACTTCTTGTTGAATTTTGCAACTTAAGTCGACAAAAATATTTAAACTTGCTAATGTCCCGTAATATGCATCTTACACACATTTTACAAATATATATACTTGTTGTTGAATTTTGCAACTTAAGTCGACAAAATATTTAAACTTGCTAATTCCCCGTAAGATGCATCTTACACACATTTTACAAATATATATACTTGTTGTTGAATTTTGCAACTTAAGTCGACAACAATATTTAAACTTGTTAATGTCCCCGTAAGATGCATCTTACACACTTACATATATATATACTTGTTGAATTTTGCAACTTAAGTCGACAAAATATTTAATTTGCAAATGTCCCGTAAGATGCATCTTATGCACAATTTTACAAATATATACACTAATTTGAATTTCAACTTAAGTCGAAACAATATTAGAACATGCTATGTCCCCGTAAGATCATCTTACACACAATTTACAAATATATATACTTGTTGTTGAATTTTGCAACTTAAGTCGACAACAATATTTACATTTGCAAATGTCCCGTAAGATTCATCTTACACACATTTTACAAATATATATATACTTGTTGTTGAATTTTGCAACTTAAGTCGACAAAAATATTTAAATTTGCAAATGTCCCCGTAAGATTCATCTTACACACATTTTACAAATATATATACTTGTTGTTGAATTTTGCAACTTAAGTCGACAAAAATATTTACATTTGCAAATGTCCCCGCAAAATTCACTTACACACATTTTACAAATATACATACTTGTTGTTGAATTTTGCAAGTTAAGTCGACAAAAATATTTACATTTGCAAATGTCCTCGTAAAATATTTGTTACACACATTTTACAAATATATATATTTGTTGTGAATTTTGCAACTTAAGTCGACGAATATATTTACATTTGCAAATGTCCCCGTAAGATTCATCTAACACACATTTTACAAATATATAGATACTTGTTGTTGAATTTTGCAACTTAGGTCGACAACAATATTTAAACTTGCTATGATGTCCCCGTAAGATGCATCTTACACACATTTTACAAATATATATATACTTGTTGTTGAATTTTGCAACTTAAGTCGACAACAATATTTAAACTTGCTATAATGTCCCCGGAAGATGCATCTTACACACATTTACAAATATATAATACGTGTTGTTGAATTTTGCAACTTTAGTCGACAACAATTGTTAAACTTGCTAATGTCTAATAACATTAGCAAGTTTAAAAATTGTTGTCGACTAAAGTTGCAAAATTCAACAACAAGTATTATATATTTGTAAATGTGTGTAAGATGCATCTTACGGGGACATTATAGCAAGTTTAAATATTGTTGTCGACTTAAGTTGCAAAATTCAACAACAAGTATGTATTTTTGTAAAATGTGTGTGAGATGAATTATTCGGGGACATTTGCAAATGTAAATATTTTTGTCGACTTAAGTTGAAAAATTCAACAACAAGTATATATATTTGTAAAATGTGTGTAAGATGAATCTTACGGGGACATTTGCAAATTTAAATATTTTTGTCGACTTAAGTTGCAAAATTCAACAACAAGTATATATATTTGTAAAATGTGTGTAAGATGAATCTTACGGGGACATTATAGCAAGTTTAAATATTTTTGTCGACTTAAGTTGCAAAATTTAATAACAAGTATATATATATATTTGTAAAATGTGTGTAAGATGCATCTTACGGGGACATTAGCAAGTTTAAATTTTTTGTCGACTTAAGTTGCAAAATTCAACAAGAAGTATATATATATTTGTAAAATGTGTGTAAGATGCATCTTACGGGGACATTAGCAAGTTTAAGTATTGTTGTCGACTTAAGTTGCAAAATTCAACAACAAGTATATATATATTTGTAAAATGTGTGTATGATGCATCTTACGGGGACATTTGCAAGTTTAAGTATTGTTGTCGACTTAAGTTGCAAAATTCAACAACAAATATATATATGTTTGTAAAATGTGTGTACGATGCATCTTACGGGGACATTAGCAAGTTTAAATATTTTTGTCGACTTAAGTTGCAAAATTCAACAACAAGTATATATATATTTGTAAATTGTGTGTAAGATGCATCTTACGGGGACATTATCAAGTTTAAGTATTGTTGTCGACTTAAGTTTCAAAATTCAACAACAAGTATATATATATTTGTAAAATGTGCGTAAGATGCATCTTTTGGGGACATTAGCAAGTTTAAATATTGTTGTCGACTAAAATTGCAACATTCATCAACAAGTATATATATATTTGTAAATGTGTGTAAGATGCATCATACGGGGACATTATAGCAAGTTTAAATATTGTTGTTGACTTAAGTTGCAGCATCTTACGGGGACATTAGCAAGTTTAAATGCTTTTGTCGACTTAAGTTGCAAAATTCTATAACAAGTATATATATATTTGTAAATGTGTGTAAGATGCATCTTACGGGGACATTATAGCAAGTTTAAATATTTTTGTCGGCTTAAGTTGCAGAATTCAACAACAAGTATATATATATTTGTAAAATGTGTGTAAAATGCATCTTTCGGGGACATTAGCAAGTTTAAAAATTGTTGTCGACTAAAACTGCAAAATTCAACAACAAGTATATATATATTTGTAAAATGTGTGTAAGATGCATCTTACGGAGAGATTTGCAAGTTTAAGTATTGTTGTCGACTTAAGTTGCAAAATTCAACAACAAGTATATATATTTGTAAATGTGTGTAAGATGCAAATTACGGGGACATCATAGAAAGTTTAAATATTGTTGTCGACTTAAGTTGCAAAACTCAACAACAAGTATATATATATTTGTAAAATGTGTGTAAGATGCATCTTACGGAGAGATTTGCAAGTTTAAGTATTGTTGTCGACTTAAGTTGCAAAATTCAACAACAAGTATATATATTTGTAAGTGTGTGTAAGATGCATCTTACGGGGACATCATAGAAAGTTTAAATATTGTTGTCGACCTAAGTTGCAAAATTCAACAACAAGCATCTATATATTTGTAAAATGTGTGTTAGATAAATCTTACGGGGACATTTGCAAATGTAAATATATTTGTCGACTTAACTTGCAAATTTCAACAACAAGTATATATATTTGCAAAATGTGTGTAACAAATATTTTACGAGGACATTTGCAAATGTAAATATTTTTGTCGACTTAAGTTGCAAAATTCAGCAACAAGTATGTATATTTGTAAAATGTGTGCAAGGTGAATTTTACGGGGACATTTGCAAATGTCAATATTTTTGTCGACTTAAGTTGCAAAACTCAACAACAAGTATATATATATTTGTAAAATGTGTGTAAGATGCATCTTACAGGCAGATTTGCAAGTTTAAGTAATGTTGTCGACTTAAGTTGTAAAATTCAACAACAAGTATATATATTTGTAAATGTGTGTAAGATGCATCTTACCGGGACATCATAGCAAGTTTAAATATTGTTGTCGACTTAAGTTGCAAAATTCAACAAAAAGTATCTATATATTTGTAAAATGTGTGTTAGATGAATCTTACGGGGACATTTGCAAATGTAAATATTTTTGTCGACTTAACTTGCAAAATTCAACAACAAGTATGTATATTTGTAAAATGTGTGTAAGATGAATTATACGGGGACATTTGCAAATGTAAATATTTTTGTCGACTTAACTTGCAAAATTCAACAACAAGTATGTATATTTGTAAAATGTGTGTAAGATGAATTATACAGGGACATTTGCAAATGTAAATATTTTTGTCGACTTAACTTGCAAAATTCAACAACAAGTATGTATATTTGTAAAATGTGTGTAAGATGAATTATACGGGGACATTTGCAAATGTAAATATTTTTGTCGACTTAACTTGCAAAATTCAACAACAAGTATGTATATTTGTAAAATGTGTGTAAGATAAATTTTAAGGGGACATTTGCAAATGTAAATATTTTTGTCGGCTTAACTTGCAAAATTCAACAACAAGTATATATATTTATAATATGTGTGTAAGATGAATCTTACGGGGACATTTGTAAAATTAAATATTTTTGTCGAATTAAGTTGCAAAATTCAACAACAAGTATATATATATTTGTAAAATGTGTGTAAGATGCATCTTACGGGGACATTAGCAAGTTTAAGTATTGTTGTCGACTTAAGTTGCAAAATTCAACAACAAGTATATATATATTTGTAAAATGTGTGTAAGATGCATCTTACGGGGACATTAGCAAGTTCAAGTATTGTTGTCGACTTAAGTTGCAAAATTCAACAACAAGTATATATATTTGTAAAATGTGTGTAAGATGCATCTTTCGGGGACATTAGCAAGCTTAAATATTGTTGTCGACTAAAGTTGCAAAATTCAACAACAAGTATATATATACTTGTAAATGTGTGTAAGATGCATCATACGGGGACATTATAGCAAGTTTAAATATTGTTGTTGACTTAAGTTGCAGCATCTTAAGGGGACGTTAGCAAGTTTAAATACTTTTGTCGACTTAAGTTGCAAAATTCTATAACAAGTGTATATATATTTGTAAATGTGTGTAAGATGCATCTTACGGGGACATTAGCAAGTTTAAGTATTGTTGTCGACTTAAGGTGCAAAATTCAACAACAAGTATATATATATTTGTAAAATGTGTGTAAGATGCATCTTACGGGGATATTAGCAAGTTTAACTATTGTTGTTGACTTAAGTTGCAGCATCTTAAGGGGACGTTAGCAAGTTTAAATACTTTTGTCGACTTAAGTTGCAAAATTCTATAACAAGTGTATATATATTTGTAAATGTGTGTAAGATGCATCTTACGGGGACATTAGCAAGTTTAAGTATTGTTGTCGACTTAAGGTGCAAAATTCAACAACAAGTATATATATATTTGTAAAATGTGTGTAAGATGCATCTTACGGGGACATTAGCAAGTTTAAATATTTTTGTCGACTTAAGTTGCAAAATTCAACAACAAGTATATATATATTTGTAAAATGTGTGTAAGATGCATCATACGGGGACATTATAGCAAGTTTAAATATTATTGTTGACTTAAGCTGCAGCATCTTACGGGGACATTAGCAAGTTTAAATACTTTTGTCGACTTAAGTTGCAAAATTCTATAACAAGTATATATATATTTGTAAATGTGTGTAAGATGCATCTTACGGGGACATTATAGCAAGTTTAATTGTTTTGTCGAATTAAGTTGCAAAATTCAACAACAAGTTTATATATTTGTAAAATGTGTGTAAGATGCATCTTACGGGAACATTAGCAAGTTTAAATATTTTTGGCGACTTAAGTTGCAGCATCTTACGGGGACATTAGCAAGTTTAAAAATTGTTGTCGACTAAAGTTGCAAAATTCAACAACAAGTATTAAATATTTGTAAATGTGTGTAAGATGCATCTTACGGGGACATTATAGCAAGTTTAAATATTGTTGTCGACTTGAGTTGCAAAATTCAACAACAAGTATATATACATTTGTAAAATGTGTGTAAGATGCATCTTACGGAGAGATTTGCAAGTTTAAGTATTGTTGTCGACTTAAGTTGCAAAATTCAACAACAAGCATCTATATATTTGTAAAATGTGTGTTAGATGAATCTTACGGGTACATTTGCAAATGTAAATATATTTGTCGACTTAACTTGCAAATTTTAACAACAAGTATATATATTTGTAAAATGAGTGTAACAAATATTTTACGAGGACATTTGCAAATGTAAATATTTTTGTCGACTTAAGTTGCAAAATTCAACAACAAGTATGTATATTTGTAAAATGTGTGTAAGATGAATTTTACGGGGACATTTGCAAATGTAAATATTTTTGTCGACTTAAGTTGCAAAATTCAACAACAAGTATATATATTTGTAAAATGTATGTAACAAATATTTTATGGGGACATTTGCAAATGTAAATACGTTTGTCGACTTAACTTGCAAAATTCAACAACAAGTATGTATATTTGTAAAATGTGTGTAAGATGAATTTTACGGGGACATTTGCAAATGTAAATATTTTTGTCGACTTAAGTTACAAAATTCAACAACAAGTATATCTATTTGTAAAATGTGTGTAAGATGAATCTTACGGGGACATTTGCAAATTTAAATATTTTTGTCGACTTAAGTTGCAAAATTCAACAACAAGTATATATATATTTGTAAAATGTGTGTAAGATGCATCTTACGGGCACATTTGCAAGTTTAAGTATTGTTGTCGACTTAAGTTGTAAAATTCAACAACAAGTATATATATTTGTAAATGTGTGTAAGATGCATCTTACCGGGACATCATAGCAAGTTTAAATATTGTTGTCGACTTAAGTTGCAAAATTCAACAACAAATATCTATATATTTGTATAATGTGTGTTAGATGAATCTTACGGGGACATTTGCAAATGTAAATATTTTTGTCGACTTAACTTGCAAAATTCAACAACAAGTATCTATATATTTGTAAAATGTGTGTTAGATCAATCTTACGGGGACATTTGCAAATGTAAATATTTTTGTCGACTTAACTTGCAAAATTCAACAACAAGTATGTATATTTGTAAAATGTGTGTAAGATGAATTATACGGGGACATTTGCAAATGTAAATATTTTTGTCGACTTAACTTGCAAAATTCAACAACAAGTATGTATATTTGTAAAATGTGTGTAAGATGAATTATACGGGGACATTTGCAAATGTAAATATTTTTGTCGACTTAACTTGCAAAATTCAACAACAAGTATGTATATTTGTAAAATGTGTGTAAGATGAATTATACGGGGACATTTGCAAATGTAAATATTTTTGTCGACTTAACTTGCAAAATTCCACAACAAGTATGTATATTTGTAAAATGTGTGTAAGATAAATTTTACGGGGACATTTGCAAATGCAAATATTTTTGTCGACTTAACTTGCCAAATTCAACAACAAGTATATATATTTGTAATATGTGTGTAAGATGAATCTTACGGGGACATTTGTAAAATTAAATATTTTTGTCGAATTAAGTTGCAAAATTCAACAACAAGTATATATATATTTGTAAAATGTGTGTAAGATGCATCTTACGGGGACATTAGCAAGCTTAAGTATTGTTGTCGACTTAAGTTGCAAAATTCAACAACAAGTATATATATTTGTAAAATGTGTGTAAGATGCATCTTTCGGGGACATTAGCAAGTTTAAATATTGTTGTCGACTAAAGTTGCAAAATTCAACAACAAGTATATATATACTTGTAAATGTGTGTAAGATGCATCATACGGGGACATTATAGCAATTTTAAATATTGTTGTTGACTTAAGTTGCAGCATCTTAAGGGGACGTTAGCAAGTTTAAATACTTTTGTCGACTTAAGTTGCAAAATTCTATAACAAGTGTATATATATTTGTAAATGTGTGTAAGATGCATCTTACGGGGACATTATAGCAAGTTTAAATATTTTTGTCGACTTAAGTTGCAAAATTCAACAACAAGTATATATATATTTGTAAAATGTGTATAAGATGCATCTTACGGGAACATTAGCAAGTTTAAATATTTTTGTCGACTTAAGTTGCAAAATTCAACAAGAAGTATATATATATTTGTAAAATGTGTGTAAGATGAATCTTACGGGGACATTTGCAAATTTAAATATTTTTGTCAACTTAAGTTGCAAAATTCAACAACAAGTATATATATATTTGTAAAATGTGTGTAAGATGCATCTTACGGGCAGATTTGCAAGTTTAAGCATTGTTGTCGACTTAAGTTGCAAAATTCAACAACAAGTATATATATTTGTAAATGTGTGTAAGATGCATCTTACGGGGACATCATAGCAAGTTTAAATATTGTTGTCGACTTAAGTTGCAAAATTCAACAACAAGTATCTATATATTTGTAAAATGTGTGTTAAGATGAATCTTACGGGGACATTTGCAAATGTAAATATTTTGTCGACTTAACTTGCAAAATTCAACAACAAGTATATATATTTGTGAAATGTGTGTAACAAATATTTTACGGGACATTTGCAAATGTAAATATTTTTGTCGACTTAACTTGCAAAATTCAACAACAAGTATGTATATTTGTAAAATGTGTGTAAGATGAATTTTACGGGAACATTTGCAAATGTAAATATTTTTGTCGACTTAAGTTGCAAAATTCAACAACAAGTATATATATTTGTAAAATGTGTGTAACAAATATTTTACGGGGACATTTGCAAATGTAAATATTTTTGTCGACTTAACTTGCAAAATTCAACAACAAGTATATATATTTGTAAAATGTGTGTAAGATGAATCTTACGGGGACATTTGTAAAATTAAATATTTTTGTCGAATTAAGTTGCAAAATTCAACAACAGGTATATATATAATTGTAAAATGTGTGTAAGATGAATCTTACGGGGACATTTGCAAATGTAAATATTTTTGTCGACTTAACTTGCAAAATTCAACAACAAGTATGTATATTTGTAAAATGTGTGTAAGATGAATTTTACGGGGACATTTGCCAATGTAAATATTTTTGTCGACTTAAGTTGCAAAATTCAACAACAGGTATATATATTTGTAAAATGTGTGTAAGATGCATATTACGGGGACATTATAGCAAGTTTAAATATTTTTGTCGACTTAAGTTGCAAAATTTAACAACAAGTATATATATATTTGTAAAATGTGTGTAAGATGCATCTTACGGGGACATTAGCAAGTTTAAATATTTTTGTCGACTTAAGTTGCAAAATTCAACAAGAAGTATATATATATTTGTAAAATGTGTGTAAGATGCATCTTACGGGGACATTAGCAAGTTTAAGTATTGTTGTCGACTTAAGTTGCAAAATTCAACAACAAGTATATATATATTTGAATAACGTGTGTAAGATGAATCTTACGGGGACATTTGCAAATGTAAATATTGTTGTCTACTTAAGTTGCAAAATCCAACAACAAGTATATCTACTTGTAAATTGTGTGTAAGATGAATCTTACGGGGGCTCTAGCATGTTCTAATATTGTTCTCCACTTAAGTTGAAAAATTTTAAAATTAGTGTATATATTTGTAAAATTTGCATAAGATGCATCTTACGGGGACATTTGCAAATTTAAATATTTTTGTCGACTTAAGTTGCAAAATTCAACAACAAGTATATATATTTGTAAAATGTGTGTAAAATGAATCTTACGGGGACATTTGCAAATTTAAATATTTTTGTCGACTTAAGTTGCAAAATTCAACAACAAGTATATATATTTGTAAAATGTGTGTAAGATGAATCTTACGGGGACATTTGCAAGTTTAAATATTGTTGTCGACTTAAGTTGCAAAATTCAACAACAAGTATATATATTTGTAAATGTGTGTAAGATGCATCTTACGGGGACATTATAGCAAGTTTAATATTTTTGTCGACTTAAGTTGCAAAATTAACAACAAGTATATATATATTTGTAAAATGTGTGTAAGATGCATCTTACGGGGACATTAGCAAGTTTAAATATTTTTGTCGACTTAAGTTGCAAAATTCAACAACAAGTATATATATTTGTAAAATGTGTGTAAGATGCATCTTACGGGACATTAGCAAGTTTAAGTATTGTTGTCGACTTAATTTGCAAAATTCAACAACAAGTATATATATATTTGTAAAATGTGTGTAAGATGCATCTTACGGGGACATTTGCAAGTTTAAGTATTGTTGTCGACTTAAGTTGCAAAATTCAACAACAAGTATATATATATTTGAATAATGTGTGTAAGATGAATCTTACGGGGACATTTGCAAATGTAAATATTGTTGTCTACTTAAGTTGCAAAATCAACAACAAGTATATCTATTTGTAAATGTGTGTAAGATGAATCTTACGGGGACTCTAGCATGTTCTAATATTGTTGTCGACTTAAGTTGCAAAATTAAAATTAGTATATATTTGTAAAATGTGTGTAAGATGCATCTTACGGGGACATTTGCAAATTTAAATATTTTTGTCGACTTAAGTTGCAAAATTCAACAACAAGTATATATATTTGTAAAATGTGTGTAAAATGAATCTTACGGGGACATTTGCAAATTTAAATATTTTTTCGACTTAAGTTGCAAAATTCAACAACAAGTATATATATTTGTAAAATGTGTGTAAGATGAATCTTACGGGGACATTTGCAAGTTTAAAGTATTGTTGTCGACTTAAGTTGCAAAATTCAACAACAAGTATATATATTTGTAAATGTGTGTAAGATGCATATTACGGGGACATTAAAGCAAGTTTAAATATTTTTGTCGACTTAAGTTGCAAAATTAACAACAAGTATATATATATTTGTAAAATGTGTGTAAGATGCATCTTACGGGGACATTAGCAAGTTTAAATATTTTTGTCAACTTAAGTTGCAAAATTCAACAAGAAGTATATATATATTTGTAAAATGTGTGTAAGATGCATCTTACGGGGACATTAGCAAGTTTAAGTATTGTTGTCGACTTAAGTTGCAAAATTCAACAACAAGTATATATATTTGTAAATGTGTGTAAAATGCATATTACGGGGACATTATAGCAAGTTTAAATATTTTTGTCGACTTAAGTTGCAAAATTTAACAACAAGTATATATATATTTGTAAAATGTGTGTAAGATGCATCTTACGGGGATATTAGCAAGTTTAAATATTTTTGTCGACTTAAGTTGCAAAATTCAACAAGAAGTATATATATATTTGTAAAATGTGTGTAAGATGCATCTTACGGGGACATTTGCAAGTTTAAGTATTGTTGTCGACTTAAGTTGCAAAATTCAACAACAAGTATATATATATTTGAATAATGTGTGTAAGATGAATCTTACGGGGACATTTGCAAATGTAAATATTGTTGTCTACTTAAGTTGCAAAATCCAACAACAAGTATATCTACTTGTAAATTGTGTGTAAGATGAATCTTACGGGGGCTCTAGCATGTTCTAATATTGTTCTCCACTTAAGTTGAAAAATTTTAAAATTAGTGTATATATTTGTAAAATTTGCATAAGATGCATCTTACGGGGACATTTGCAAATTTAAATATTTTTGTCGACTTAAGTTGCAAAATTCAACAACAAGTATATATATTTGTAAAATGTGTGTAAGATGAATCTTACGGGGACATTTGCAAGTTTAAGTATTGTTGTCGACTTAAGTTGCAAAATTCAACAACAAGTATATATATTTGTAAATGTGTGTAAGATGCATATTACGGGGACATTATAGCAAGTTTAAATATTTTTGTCGACTTAAGTTGCAAAATTTAACAACAAGTATATATATATTTGTAAAATGTGTGTAAGATGCATCTTACGGGGACATTAGCAAGTTTAAATATTTTTGTCAACTTAAGTTGCAAAATTCAACAAGAAGTATATATATATTTGTAAAATGTGTGTAAGATGCATCTTACGGGGACATTAGCAAGTTTAAGTATTGTTGTCGACTTAAGTTGCAAAATTCAACAACAAGTATATATATATTTGTAAAATGTGTGTAAGATGCATCTTACGGGGACATTTGCAAGTTAAAGTATTGTTGTCGACTTAAGTTGCAAAATTCAACAACAAATATATATATATTTGTAAAATGTGTGTACAATGCATCTTACGGGGACATTAGCAAGTTTAAATATTGTTGTCGACTTAAGTTGCAAAATTCAACAACAAGTAAATATATATTTGAAAAACGTGTGTAAGATGAATCTTACGGGGACATTTGCAAATGTAAATATTGATGTCGACTTAAGTTGCAAAATTCAACAACAAGTATATATATTTGTAAATTGTGTGTAAGATGAATCTTACGGGGACATTTGCAAATTTAAATATTTTTGTCGACTTAAGTTGCAAAATTCAACAACAAGTATATATACTTGTAAATGTGTGTAAGATGCATCTTACGGGGACATCATAGCAAGTTTAAATATTGTTGTCGACTTAAGTTGCAAAATTCAACAACAAGTATCTATATATTCGTAAAATGTGTGTTAGATGAATCTTACGGGGACATTTGCAAATGTAAATATTTTTGTCGACTTAACTTGCAAAATTCAACAACAAGTATGTATATTTGTAAAATGTGTGTAAGATGAATTTTACGGGGACATTTGCCAATGTAAATATTTTTGTCGACTTAACTTGCAAAATTCAACAACAAGTATATATATTTGTAAAATGTGTGTAAGATGAATCTTACGGCGACATTTGTAAATTTAAATATTTTTGTCGAATTAAGTTGCAAAATTCAACAACAAGTATATATATAATTGTAAAATGTGTGTGAGATGAATCTTACGGGGACATTTGCAAATTTAAATATTTTTGTCGACTTAAGTTGCAAATTCAACAACAAGTATATATATATTTGTAAAATGTGTGTAAGATGCATCTTACGGGGACATTAGCAAGTTTAAATATTATTGTCGACTTAAGTTGCAAAATTCAACAACAAGTATATATATATTTGTAAATGTGTGTAAGATTCATCTTACGGGGACGTTATAGCAAGTTTAAATATTGTTGTCGTCTTAAGTTGCAAAATTCAACAACAAGTATATATATATTTGAATAAAGTGTGTAAGATGAATCTTACGGGGACATTTGCAAATGTAAATATTGTTGTCGACTTAAGTTGCAAAATCCAACAACAAGTATATATACTTGTAAATTGTGTGTAAGATGAATCTTACGGGGGCTCTAGCATGTTCTAATATTGTTCCCCACTTAAGTTGAAAAATTTTAAAATTAGTGTATATATTTGTAAAATTTGCATAAGATGCATCTTACGGGGACATGTGCAAATTTAAATATTATTGTCGACTTAAGTTGCAAAATTCAACAACAAGTATATATATATGTAAAATGTGTGTACGATGCATCTTACGGGGACATTAGCAAGTTTAAGTATTGTTGTCGACTTAAGTTGCAAAATTCAAAAACAAGTATATATATATTTGTAAAATATGTGTAAGATGCATCTTTCGGGGACATTAGCAAGTTTAAACATTGTTGTCGACTAAAGTTGCAAAATTCAACAACAAGTATTATATATTTGTAAATGTGTGTAGGATGCATCTTACGGGGACATTATAGCAAGTTTAAATATTGTTGTCGACTTAAGTTGCAAAATTCAACAACAAGTATATATATATTTGTAAAATGAGTGTAAGATGCATCTTACGGGGACATTAGCAAGTTTAAGTATTGTTGTCGACTTAAATTGCAAAATTCAACAACAAGTATATATATATTTTTAAAATGTGTGTAAGATGCATCTTTCGGGGACATTAGCAAGTTTAAATATTGTTGTCGACTAAAGTTGCAAAATTCAACAACAAGTATATATATATTTGAATAATGTGTGTAAGATGAATCTTACGGGGACATTTGCAAATGTAAATATTTTTGTCGACTTAAGTTGCAAAGTCCAACAACAAGTATATATATTTGTAAATTGTGTGTAAGATGAATCTTACGGGAGCTCTAGCATGTTCTACTATTGTTCTCCACTTGAGTTGAAAAATTTTAAAATTAGTGTATATATTTGTAAAATTTGCATAAGATGCATCTTACGGGGACATTTGCAAATTTAAATATTATTGTCGACTTAAGTTGCAAAATTCAACAACAAGTAAATATATATGCAAAATGTGTGTAAGATGCATCTTACGGGGACATTAGCAAGTTTAAGTATTGTTTTCGACTTAAGTTGCAAAATTCAACAACAAGTATATATATGTTTGTAAAATATGTGTAAGATGAATCTTTCGGGGACATTAGCAAGTTTAAACATTGTTGTCGACTAAAGTTGCAAAATTCAACAACAAGTATTACATATTTGTAAATGTGTGTAAGATGCATCTTACCGGGACATTATAGCAAGTTTAAATATTGTTGTCGACTTAAGTTGCAAAATTCAACAACAAGTATATATATATTTGTAAAATGTGTGTAAGATGCATCTTACGGGGAGATTTGCAAGTTTAAGTATTGTTGTCGACTTAAGTTGCAAAATTCAACAACAAGTATATATATTTGTAAATGTGTGTAAGATGCATCTTACGGGGACATCATAGCAAGTTTAAATATTGTTGTCGACTTAAGTTGCAAAATTCAACAACAAGTATCTATATATTTGTAAAATGTGTGTTAGATGAATCTTACGGGGACATTTGTAAATGTAAATATTTTTGTCGACTTAACTTGCAAAATTCAACAACAAGTATATATATTTGTGAAATGTGGGTAACAAATATTTTACGAGGACATTTGCAAATGTAAATATTTTTGTCGACTTAACTTGCAAAATTCAACAGCAAGTATATATATATTTGGAAAATGTGTGTAAGATGGATCTTACGGGGACATTTGCAAATGTAAATATTGTTGTCGACTTAAGTTGCAAAATTCAACAACAAAACTTTCTGCGTTCCTCTTCTGGGCTTCACTTTCGAGGAATTTTCAGTTCAAGAAGATCTCAAAAATTAATTTTGAAAAATAACTGCATAGTTAACAAATATTACTGCCTATGTGAATAGCAAAATATGTCGTGTCTAACTTCGTAACAGAAATCACAATCTGATAAACAGCTTTTTGTGAACTTTATTCGCGAGATTGTTTACGTATATCATACGTCTTGTTGAGTTTAATTAGCGACTTTTCCCGAGAAGCTAGAATATTATTTTTTTTACACGTCAATGTAAAACAAATTGTTAATAATAATAATAATAATATATTAGTTAACTTTTGCAGAATTTTTAGGACTTTTTTAATTTAACGAAAAGCAGCCATCAGGACTGATCAGTTTGGAATTATTGGGAAAATGTAGATACATTTATCGCTTTGTACTGATATTAAGAGTCCTAAGATGATATATTTTTGAGCTAAGCATTTACTGCGCAGCTTGGCAAAAAAATTAACTATTAAAAATTAATTCGCACTTAAAAAACAACGCCGTACCGGTTAAAATAGGGTTTAGAATCCCCTGGGCCTCTGTGGTGAAAATTGATTAAAAAATTTTTTTTGACTTGCACGTTTTTATGGAATATAAATTTCTTTTGCATTATCTATACTTTCCGAGTTGCAGAATTTAGGTATTTTATAGGAGGCCGATTGCACTTTCTTAAAGAAATAGCAGATTTTGACCAAATAATGAAGAAATACGGTACGATTCCTTTATCACAATAATGTAATGAAAGAAAAATGGCCTTTTTGGTAGCTAGTATTTCCCATCGGACATTCAATACTTTTCATTTCACAATAGGTTCTTTGTTTCGAAAAAATTACTGCTTGTCAAGCCATTGTGTTTAATATGCTACGATCGATAATTTCTAAAATTTAAAATGAGGAATGAAAGTAGTTAAAAATCACAAGCAATGTTTGCTAGAGAAATTGGAGATCATAAAACAAAATTACCTCTTGGACCCTATAGCTAGGTAGCTAACGCATCAAGAAAATAGATTTGTTTAAATTTAAATAAATAAATTTGTGTATAGGTGAAAAACGTTATAAAAAACATACCAAAATTTAAAAATACATAAAAATAAAACGGATTGACATTGTAAAACAGATCTATAACCGTAGTCTCATGGTTGCATATTCTGGCGATATCTTAAAAGCCCTCGAAAAAACTGAACGCCGTAAAAGCTACAAAGTTTTCAATAATGTCTCTGATTAATTTCAAAAGTTAAGATTTATTTTCTCTGCAGGGGATGATCAAAGGTCAATAAGAGTTAAACACTACAAAATCTTGTTCTTTATGCCAAATAATATTCTAAAGTTCTACAATATTTAAGTGTTTTTCACATATACATGTATGTTATAGTTAAAATTGTAATATAAACAGTAAATATTCATTCAGGATTAAGTCCTTCCTTTCTAAGATTTTCAGAATGTAATTGTAACAAATATTCTTTGTTCGTTGTTTCGTCAAGTGTACAGACATGGTATGGATCAAGTTCCTTTTTTCTTCCTAAGAAAAAGAGAATGGAATATTTGTAGAAAACAATAGACCGCTTTTGAATAGACCACTTTTCTTAAATTAGTCATAATTTTTTTGAAAAGAGAATATTTGCAGTGCCATTTGGATCTCGTGCTTTAAAAAGAATCTTTAGGAATTTCAACAATAACCATCTTTTTCCAACTCTTCCTGGTTTTTTTTTTACCTACAAGTACAAAAGTGCAAGTACGAAATATGCAGAGTTGGCAGTTCATCTGTTTAAACAATGTATTTTTTCATGGTTTAGGATTATTTTTATATCGAGATGTGGTAAGGAAAAATTAGGATAAAGTGCATCCAGGTTACATTTATAGCTAATTCCTGGAATTTTTGTTCCAGACAAATTAAATACTAGTTTTACTCATTTTCCTTGAACATTAAATTTCGAAGTTGTCAGAGGCGTCAAAAATGTATTAATACAAACTTAGACATACACAACATTAGGAAAAACATTGCGGTACCAGGAGTAGAGTTAGTGTACCATATTCTGAACATTTAAATATAGTAAATTCGTAAAAAGGTAAAAGCTAACTGCATTCCTTAAAATGAGTCAAAAATCAGCTGCATCTTTACAACATGTCCTCGTTGTGTGCACCAGAAAGCAAAAAGTTAAGTTGGGGTCGTATACTTCAAGTTTCAGCGCTGGCAATAAAATGTCTGTGAACTAGTTTAGATAACCCGTTTTTTGCCATTCCTAACGATGTACGTGAAAAATCAACTGGTACTATCATGCTTTTTACTGATTTCATTGGTCAAAACGTCTACTATAGTTATCTTGATTGGTCGATAGAATGCGATGGACATTTCTAATTTCAAAGTCAACTGAGAGCACTATTATTGCTGACACAATACTAAATTATGTAAACAATCCGATACCGGTTATGTTATTTGAGAACCTTACACTGATTAAGAATTCTTACCCTTTAAAAAGAGACCACCTTCTGACTGTCATGTTTATGTCAAACATAACTACGGAGAAAATATTATTAGCATGTTATTAGCATGTAAACAAGTATTTTTTAGGTAAACAATTTAGTAGCTTATGAAGACACTTGCAAAACAGCAATATTTTAAGTTTGGAAGGTGTCTTAATAATTATGCATGGAGATTTTTGATTGGGTAATTTCTCTCCATATCTTGCTAAATGTATTTTTACGTTATAGGCGGGAAGGAGTTACGCTTTTATTACGGCACTTCACGTTATTATATGCATGCGTGTGTTGCGTACACTTATGTTACCAGTGGCAACCAAGCTTAACCTAACCAAAGATTTGATTGACGTGTTCCTATATCAGTGTCTGAGTACAAACGTTTTCTCTGAGAAACAGAAGTTTTACTTTGTATTCGCCTTCCTTTGTAAACCAATAAAACGCAAGCCAAGCATAATACAAGAACAGCAATTAGTGACACAGATGTAATGATTATGACATTATTATGTCGAATTGATCTCCCATTTTCCTAATATATATAAAAAATGAAATCAATCACTACAATGGTATCAGTGTTGTTTAACTTCAACCAGCAGTAGAAACGTGTAAAAAATATTTCTTACTTGCGCTGTCTGGCAAGTAGGGATCTTGCAAATATCCCAACGAAACGACATGTCGATGTAACACCATGGTTTTGACATATAGCCAGGTGGATTTCTACAATAATTTTTAACTAGCATTGGAAAAGCGCCATTGGATAAATATGGGTTGATGCTCCAAGGTAAACATGTACTTCCGTTTGATGTTGTGTTGATAGTACCGTTGTATTGCACTCCGTGCTCATAACATGTGTTGTACGTTGGCTTTAAATCTATATGTAGAATATATAAGACATCTTGTTTATTTTTTTGTTAGCAATTTCACTACAACCTTGATGAAACACAGATAATCTCCAATACCGAAATGACCAGGTCAATTTCATTTTCTGATAGAGAAATAATTTGTCACAAAGATGTTACATACTTTTTACAGCCATTATCACTTCCTGTTGTGACATGTTCCTTACCCAGCTACAAACATTCATGGTACGACGAAGAAGTCTGTCTTAAGTCAGATTTAATAATACGGAAGTTATAGCAGTTTCAAAACAAATTCTGTGCTAAAGAAAGAGACCCTTACCATCCATGTAACATTTCTCTATGTGTTTAACGTTTGCCAGTGGAAACGATTTACATGAGAAATCATTTCCACTGGCAAAGGTGATATAATTTCAGCCAGGATAAATAGAGTTGTTTTAACAAAGTGATATATTTTGATTTGTTACAATTGTTGCGGCAGACAGGAAAAGGTATGGCAGTGTTTTTATTTTGTGACACTAAGCAAGCTGGGTGTAAATAATGACAAAAAACTGTTAGAGCATGAGAAATAAAATCTTTTTTTCCAACGATTTTTTTCGCAAAGTGATCTAACGTACCAAGAAATTGCGTGAAGAAGTTCTCATTTTGAAGACACTTTTCATACCTATGGTTATATAAAATATTACACTAGTTAAAAAGGTCATGGAAAAATCCACTTAACTGGGAAGTAAACAATAAGAGAGAGATATTTGGATGACATTAGCAATGATCTGTTTATGTGCATATTTATTTGAAATTGTTAAGCTGTTGTGCCTAATGTGTACACCGTGACCTGCTGAACTATTGTCAAACGGTTACAGATACTGCAGTTTATAATCTATGATGAAGAAATCAACCCGTCGGTTCGAAACAACTGAGTTGATCCAGAATTCGAATGTAACACAAAAAAGGTCCTATTATTATATTTCGGCCAGCGATTGATTACGCTCTACTAGAATATTTTCACATATTGTGGTCAAGCGTAGCTAAAAAACCAGCTTTAACTTAACCCATTATTTATATCATTAAATGATACCAAATGTCGTCCCTTTTACGAAATAAGATCTTGCACAATCTGAATAATAATCTGTAAAAAAGGGTTTCTTGTCTTGGTGACAGTTTATATATACAATTTAAGAACAACATGGCAAAAGTTTACATTTTTAAAACTGGTAGGAATAGAGTTTTAATTCTTGGTTCTCGGTTATGATGATTTTAAAAGAGAATACAAAAAATGTTTGGAGAAAATAAGTTGCACATTTGTATTCATCAGCATAAATTATATATGATAGGAAATTTTGAATAATATATGATTTTTAGAACAGTCTTTCTTTACATTTTAAGTTTTATAAGATTTTGACAGTAATATTCAACTGTAGTGAACCATTTTTACTGCAGTTGATTTGTGTAGTCATTTTATCATAAAACATTGAATGTTTTGCTACTAATAGGGGCAGTTTACTTAGCGTAAAAACTTGAAAAATGTATGATTCTCTAAATTTTGATGCTGAAATCACATATGTTGGTCATTCTTGTTGAAAATGACCAGAAAATATCAAGCATGTTAACCCGGACCCGGGTATATTGTTTAATGTCAAACCACGTACATTAAGACCTGTTTTTAGACATGATAAATATATCATTAATTGTTGTTCTGTAGCCTCACAATGCGTACAAACAGTCTATTGCAATGAAATAGAGTCCATACATTTTTGTTTTCATAGGTTTAAAAATTTAATGGAATGTAAATGTCAATGAATACATAAAAAATGTCGTTGATGTCAACTTAAGTATCACTCCCAATCAGTCTGCTTTTTAGAACAAATAAAAATATTGTCAAAGCATTACAGCCTACCTTATTGTTCGTAGAATCTGCAGTGTTCTCACGGCAATGACAGCAGCTTGCTCTTCTGGAAGTCTAACCAATGCACGGAGAAAATTAAAATAGATGGCATACTTCTTGTCAATTGATTTGGCTTTCGATCTGTTTTGATATATTCGATGGTTCTTAAGTATGTTAATACAACTCCCTTCGGGCAAAAGATCTTTGTAAAAGACACACCTAAGAAAAGACAAATGATATTACGAATCGTTGACAAAAATGACTTACATGACAGAAAACTCTCAACATTAATTTTTGTCTCTAAGGGGCGATGATCATTCTATCACAATCATTCTATTATTCTTTGAAAATCTCTCTTGATTCTCTCTTGACTCTTGAATAAACCTTTTTTAATTGATAGTGCTACCATTTTCAAATTAATGGATTTGTATTGAAACTCAAATGTATCTTAAATCAAGACAAACGTTAAACGAAGGTTGTGCTAAATTAGTTAATAAATACTGTTATGGGAATTAGTATCGCTGAGCTATAGGAAGCATATAAAAGTAATTGTAAATATCCTTAAACATATATCATTAAAACGCACATATTGCGCATGATGGTGTCAAGAGTTAATGTTTTTAGGCTTGCAGAAACCTATCAAATTGTGGACTATACTAAGTAATGTTGGCTTGCGGTTAACTCTATTCGGTCCGGGGGGGGGGGAGTCCGCCCCCCCTGACGGTTTTTTTTTAATAAATCCTTATTGCTATGTTATATGGCTTTGAAACTTACTGAGTTTTAATATTTATCTATTAGACACCTGCATGCCAAATTTTTAGGTCCCATACCTTTCAGAGGCTTTAATATTGGCCATTACTCGAAACTACCCCTAAAAATGTCTATGAAATCCTTATAATGGGGAAAATTAATAACTTCTGTTAGGATTATCCTTAGAACTTGAAACTTGCAACAAAACTTTATTTTATTAAGAAGAATCATTTTGCATAATTTGGACACGTGATTATTCCGATTTCCCGATTTTTTCGGATTTTACCCAAAAATCGGAAAAAAACAGATTTTCGGGCAATTTTTGGCACTTTTTTATGCGATCCACGTAAAAACCGGAAAATATGTTAACTTCAAACAGAATGCAAAAATTCGCTCTGGAACAAGAGTAATTAAATTTTAAGCAGATAGTGGCATTTTTAACAAATTTCAAGCTTCTGATGACGTCACATAAAATGTGCTGACGCAAGCAAAGATTTATTGCTGCTATTTTGTTCCTTTTATGACGTACTATAAGCGTGCCAAGTTTGATTCAATTTGATGTGCGAAAAACCCCGGACCGAATAGGGTTAATAGTTGCTGCACAGTGCCAAACCTACAGCTCCTTTAAAAGAAGAAACGTACTTAAGAAGCTTATACTATGTACCAAATCTGGGTTTCAGATCGCAAAATATGTTTTTGCTACAACAAAGTAAAACTTACGACATCAGGTACAGTGATCCAGATACCTCAAATCCCTGAGCAGTGGCGGATTTAGGGTATGTCAAGCTAGTCGGGTGGACGTACTTATTTTTCGTTAAATGCCTTGTTGTTGCAATTTAAAAATAGTGTTTTTCTTATACACAAAAATCTTCCCGGGTGGCTTTCTTACAATGCACCGGTTTGAATTTCTATAGAATTTCTACACATAATACACACATGCATATATTATATAGTTGAGCGCATATTCATCAATGGTATGGCGTAATACGTAAGAAACTGCCTATCATCCTGCGACTAACTTCGCATGTTGTTTTATTATGGGGCACAAAATTCAGTTATTTGCTTTAATTCACTGTAAAAATTGTAGCATATACCCCCTAATTTAATGTCGAGGTACTTCGACTTACTTGTTGTATTAGGGGGTGAAAAATAAAAATAATGGTAACATGTGACCGTAAAAAGCATAAGACGACCACCGTAATTTTGACATAAGTACGTCGAAGTACGTCGAGAATATTCATTAAGGGGTAGTGGCTTGTGAAATACCGTTAAAAACCGTTAAAAACAGAAACAAATGATGCTTTACTTAGTCGTAAAAGAGTTTTTCGCAACAAAAATAAAATAATAAACAACATATTTACTTTTGAAGATTTATTATCAAGGTCATAGAACAGCAAAGAAATAAAAACTTGACAAAAATTGTGCAACTACCCCCTGATAAATTAATTGCGACTGACTTGTGAAGAGATTTCCATGCTGAACTGAACATGAAACTTTGAAGCCGTGGCATGTGTGGTGTTCGTACAAAGTTATTTGTCAGCTGGAGAAAGAAAACGCATGATGTTTTTTGGTTTTTATTAAAGCTTTACTCTTTGTTAAGTTGGATAAAGAAAGTTGTTGTGCCTGGCACTGCGAATTTTCGAATTAAAAGCAGATGTGAAGTGGAATAAGCTGCTCTTTTTAAATCAACGATTTTAGCTTAAAAGAATGGTTTACTTTAAAAGACTTCAAAAAATACTATTTTCTGGCGAACTTTGTTTATCGATGAATGGTGTTTAGGTAGAAGTAGATTGTGTAATGTTTCTAATGTATTTTTAGCTAGTTAGAATGTAGATAAATTGTGCAGAAAAACTTTCGTACTATTTTTCAACTAGTAAGATAAAAAATCACTGATCTGTCAACTTTTTGTTAGCTATATAAAAACGGAAAATGCCTTATTCGCATAAAAAATGTAATTTATATTTTATAAAATATAATTTTATGTTGTCTTGTATAAATTTTATTCTGCTTTTTTTCTCACACGCTTTCATAAAACAGTACTCCAACAGTACTGCAGGTCACCAAAAATCTATTGAAATATGCTCTCAAGCGTAGAGTTAACCATGCAGTATACAAAAATTCTTAGTTCTAATACTCAAGATTTTTTTCAAAGCGTGCAGAAATTTTGACCTCAACACAAGGTGTGTAAACCAGTCACTTTATGAAACATGTCATTTTAAGTAAACCGGCTTTAAATCTCAGTATAAAAGTGGCTAATATATAGACCTGTCCCTGCTTGGTTTTCCTCATCTTGGTTTTAATGTATTTTCAAAATAGAATTTTATGCGCTTAGTAAAATGGACTGGTAGCTTTATTAGCCATTTTTTTCAACTTAAAGAAAACTTTTTAATAGGGTAATTGTGAAGTTTAGCCCAAACGTATGTATCGTTCTGATAAAGGCTTGAAGTACCTTTGTACTTTGAAGTACATTTGTTTATTATTCCTTTACGTAAAGCATTCAGTTTTTGCAAAGAAACTTTAACAGGTTTTTTTTAACATTTTTTCTCTGAAATTTTGCTTAGAGGACTTAGCCAACATTTGAATTATAACAGTGATTTTTATCAAGTGATTTTTATGAGAAAAAAGTAATGTAGAAGAGTTTAGAAAAATGTCGATGCTGTCAGGTGTTCGTGTTATCATGATTATACTGTATATATACCAGGGATGAACAGTATTGAATGGGTTTTGAATGCGCCATTAAAGGGGCTACAACACGGCTTAAGTACGATCTCCGTCATTGATGTTCCGCTCCATCCTCGCACATTCTGAATAAAATTGTGTAATAAGAAAACTACTCAAAAGGTCAAGGTACAAAAAATTGTACCTACTTTCTTGCAGAAATAGACAACCTGTTAATAAATTATTACTTTTTATGATTTGCTACATCTTAGGTAAAAATATACATATCATGTATACATTTTTTAGTATTCTTTTTTAAACTACGGTCTGCAAAATATAATACGTAATAGCAAAATCGAAAGCTTGTTTTGGTGAGGATGTAAAGACAAGACGAAAGACTGTATTCGTGTAAGTTACTAAAGTCGAAATTCAACAGCTCATTTTGTAGCGCCTTTCGGTATATGTGATCACATTTGGACAATTACTAATATTTTTGCCCCAATTGATTGCAGCGCCATAATGCTTTTTGATATGATGTCAACAAAGACAGTTGTTAGAACAGCAAGTGTATAAAATATGTTTTTTAAATCATTTTTCAATGGTCATTTATTTAGGCGACTTATAGAGCGGATTAGGGTACTAATAATGTGTGAAGTCGCAATTGAAGTGGGCTAAGCAAATATATGCAAGTAATGTACTATACTAGTTGGATACTTCCATGAGAATTTGCTCATCACTACTTAAAGAGACTATCTGGCTCGCATACAGGCAACAGTTATTACAGTATAAATTTGTTTAAGTGAACTCAGGTCAACTATTATGCCTATATTCACCATTTTAATTAGCATTTTGTAACTAAAAAGTTGGAATGAATTATGGACCCATGTAACTACAAATTATGGACACATGTACCTACAAATGAACCTATGTTATCAGTACCATGTGTTTTTTTTCTCAAATGCGGGTTAGCACTGAATTAGCTCGTTATTTGAATTTCGTTCAATATTTTTTTATATGTAACGTCTTATTATATATTAAAACATTTTTTGGTAATATATACATTAAAAAATTTATAAGATTTATAACTTATAAGCTACCATTTCCTGGAATGGCTCGTTTGCAGCTAGGCAAGCCGGCTCGCTAAAAGGGTTGGCTCGGCAAAAAACATTTTCGTTAATTTTATTTTAACCGGGCTGTCTTGGTAGGAAGGATAAAGCTGTAGAAAAGCGCATAATAAATATAACAGTGGCAGAGCAAACGAAAAGTTGTGTAACTCCTGTTGAAGTATCCTTTCAGGGCAAATGGGCAAATGCAATGGCTAAAGATTTAACCCGTGTTATGAAATGAATACAATGCTTGCATAGAATGCAGTTCTTGAGACTTTAACCCATTCAAACCGCAGCAATATGCAGCAAGAGTTATGCTGCATAATATTTTGGTCGAAATGTTGCTCCAGATGATTATAATGCTGAGGATGCTTCTACTAAAAAGTCGTTGTTAAACTTGGTTATAATATACTCGAAGTACTTTCACTTTTGCCGCTTTATCCGCCATCTTTTAGTATAAGCGAGCTTACAAGCTACCGAGTTATGACACATCCCGCTTGTCGTGCTGGCCCGGTTTCATGTAATTAGCCCTTATGACGAAGATAACAAAATTATTAAGATTGAAGAAATTTAAACTGAAATATGCGAGACTTTATCTGGAATAGAATAGTTGAGAAAAGTTAATTTAATCTGAAGCAAAAGTTCAAACGTATTTCTTATAAAATAATACGCGCGCTATTTCTGCGAAAAAATAAAAGAAATTCTAGTCATATTAGAAAAAATACATACCCCTTCGCATCAAGAATGACAGTTGACGTTAAATCTACAAAAAATCGAATTATTTTTTGTAAATGTTCATGCAAAAAGAGGAAGGGAATTTATTGATAAATATGGCTTCAAAATATTTTTGAAACGGAGGAAAAATCTACTAACCCAAGAAAATTTGCAAGAATCAACTCAGTACACCTGTAGTAAGATTTACAACATTTTTGCTTGTTGATGGTGCATTTAATGACTTTGTGCTAATTGCATACTTTTTGCAAGCGTGATTGTGTTTTCGGGATACGTAGCCAACCTCATCCTTAGTGCTCTTCTACGCTTATGGTATTCGGGTAGGACGGATCCATCACAGCCATTGTGCAGGCTTATAGATGGAGTTTGATTGGACGTCCGTTTTAAAGAGAAATAGCGAGGTGGCCAGAGTTCATTTGGTTATAAAAAGGAGGTGATGGAATGTAAAGAGAGTGAATGGGGGTACGAAGAACGCAGAAAAGGAGGAAAGAAGTTATACGAAGATAAGATAAGATTTCGCTTGCCTATTTCCACTAAAAAATCACCCAAAAAAGGGTGTGTTTTAGCAGCAAAACCTATTATGGAGCCCAAGTCAAAATATCACAAGCGTAGAAGGGCACTGGGAAGGCGGTTGAATATATAGCCATAGCGAAATATATTTATAGCTACTGAAACTGGCTTTATCGAAGAAGGGGGGGTTGATTGCTAACAATCTTTAAAAGTGCAATCAAATTAGGCACCTAATTTTCAGAAACTTTAAATTTAACATAAGCCATCTTGGATTGTACTATATTTACAAGTGCTAAGGTAAAGTCACGTCCTTACTTGTCGCTGTGTCGCCAAAGAATTGTAGCAATAAAATGATACACCATGCTTTAAAAAACATTCTAAAAACAAACAGTAATAGAACAATTTAATAAATTTAAGCCATTTATATGTGTGATTCTTAAAAGGGGGGAATTACTGTTTCGGCTTACGAATGGTCCACAGAGAATAAAAAAAATTAACGCGACAGCATCCAAAGGACCAAAAAATCAAGAAAATTGGACATCATGTCAATAAGGATATACACGGTTTCAAGTTACCGACCTAATTAAATAACGGAAGATCCTAAGCCCGGTGTAAACACGGACAAGTGAACTTCCTTGAAATTAGGCATTTATTTCAATATTGATTGTACAAAATTGTAGATAAATGTGACACCTCGGATGAAAAAAGACAGACACTAAATAAAAGCTGAGCAAAAGGATGATGTCATATCAGTGATATATATATATATATATAGTGATATATATGTTTACATCAAAGTCCGCAAGCACTTTTACATTTCCTGAAATTCGGTTAAAGAATTAGGATCGAAAATTCCCGCCTTTTTTATGCTTCCTTTTGCGTCCGACAATTATCCAGACATAAAAAAAACGGATCGAAATCTCCCGCCCCCAGATTCGAACATCGTTGTTTACATCAAAGTCCGCAAGCACTTTTACATTTCCTGAAATTCGGTTAAAGAATTAGGATCGAAAATTCCCGCCTTTTTTATGCTTCCTTTTGCGTCCGACAATTATCCACTGACAACAAAAACATTACAGGAATTCCGGGTTAGGTATTTCCGCTTCCCAAGTTGTCAACGACATAGTTTTACTCACGAAATTATTTACGTCCTAAATTTTAGGTGAGTATTTAAATATTCGCACATAAGCAACTCGCGAGCGCTCATTGTCACTTTCGTTCTATTACACACTTCATATTTTCTAAGGAAAACGAAGGGGTCTTTTGTAATTGCAAGGAGTTTGATCGGACACTTCCCTGTCGGGCAGGTGAAACATGTTTCACAGAAACAGGGAAGAAACGGTACCTGCTCCTGATGACGGCCGTTTTGGCAAGCCGATCATTCTCGTTGTTTTGGCAGTCTACACCTATCGTTTTTCTTCCGTTCTGTTTCATTTCTTTTTGAGTTAAAATACTTTTACTTTAATTGCGTAACGTTAAGGCGCGCTAATTTTTACAATTTCCAAACGTTGATAATTTGTTTTTTTGAACAAACGGGTTGCTGGACGAAAAGAAACGCAATAACTCGTTTACCTACAGGCACTATTTCCGCAACTTTATACTATAAATATGATATTACATGAGCGGAGGCCACCCTCCTTGAATACACACACACTACCTGTTCACCACGCTTTTTCTTCCAGCAACACGCTATCTAAAACCTCCAGACGAAAATCCCAGACCTACAAATAACCCGAACCATTGCACACATAAACAAAATAACCTGATGCACCATGATAAATGCATATACATTTCCAAATAACTCCCGCCATGTTTTTAGAAATTAAAAGCTTATCTTTACCAATTCCTATTTTATCCTGGAGAAACGACTAAACCCCTAAAATATTTTTCACCACCCCAGTCCATGGTATACACCGCTATAGGTGTATTACTCAAAACCCAACATCCCCAGACCAATGGAAACCTACAACGATTCGAGAAATAGGTCGAAATATATCATGCATTTCACTTAACCCAAAGCCTATTCCATCGAAAAAAACAAAACGGATCGAAATTTCCCGCTCCCTGATTCGAACACCCTTGTTTACATCAAAGTCCGCAAGCACTTTTACATACTCTGGAACTTAAATAAAGATTTAGGATCGAAAATTCCCGCTTTACGCTTCCTTTTGCGTCCGACAATTATCCAGACATAAAAAAAACGGATCGAAATCTCCCGCCCCCAGATTCGAACATCGTTGTTTACATCAAAGTCCGCAAGCACTTTTACATTTCCTGAAATTCGGTTAAAGAATTAGGATCGAAAATTCCCGCCTTTTTTATGCTTCCTTTTGCGTCCGACAATTATCCACTGACAACAAAAACATTACAGGAATTCCGGGTTAGGTATTTCCGCTTCCCAAGTTGTCAACGACATAGTTTTACTCACGAAATTATTTACGTCCTAAATTTTAGGTGAGTATTTAAATATTCGCACATAAGCAACTCGCGAGCGCTCATTGTCACTTTCGTTCTATTACACACTTCATATTTTCTAAGGAAAACGAAGGGGGTCTTTTGTAATTGCAAGGAGTTTGATCGGACACTTCCCTGTCGGGCAGGTGAAACATGTTTCACAGAAACAGGGAAGAAACGGTACCTGCTCCTGATGACGGCCGTTTTGGCAAGCCGATCATTCTCGTTGTTTTGGCAGTCTACACCTATCGTTTTTCTTCCGTTCTGTTTCATTTCTTTTTGAGTTAAAATACTTTTACTTTAATTGCGTAACGTTAAGGCGCGCTAATTTTTACAATTTCCAAACGTTGATAATTTGTTTTTTTGAACAAACGGGTTGCTGGACGAAAAGAAACGCAATAACTCGTTTACCTACAGGCACTATTTCCGCAACTTTATACTATAAATTTAATAAATTTAAGCCATTTATATGTGTGATTCTTAAAAGGGGGGAATTACTGTTTCGGCTTACGAATGGTCCACAGAGAATAAAAAAAATTAACGCGACAGCATCCAAAGGACCAAAAAATCAAGAAAATTGGACATCATGTCAATAAGGATATACACGGTTTCAAGTTACCGACCTAATTAAATAACGGAAGATCCTAAGCCCGGTGTAAACACGGACAAGTGAACTTCCTTGAAATTAGGCATTTATTTCAATATTGATTGTACAAAATTGTAGATAAATGTGACACCTCGGATGAAAAAAGACAGACACTAAATAAAAGCTGAGCAAAAGGATGATGTCATATCAGTGATATATTTAGGAGATGAGTGCTCGAAGGGATGGTTACTGGGAAGTTATCAAATAAAGCTGACAAAATATAACAACAAAATTTTATTTTGTAAATAGTGGCGTATTACGAAGTTTTTCAGAATTTTCCAATTTGAAGTGTTATATCTCTTATAATAATACAGAGCTTCTGTCTGTCTGTCTGTTTGTGACTTTTACAAAAACGATATTTTTTACCACCCGAATGCGCGAGTTTTTCGAGCTTTTTTGTTTTGTTTACATTTGTCTCGCAGCCGTTAGAAACCACGTGATAGAAAATAAGCAGTATGATTCGCTCAAATACGCACTTTCGAACCGGGACGGCATTCGAATAGAAAGTTTCCTTGGGGTAAAAACAAACAAACATAAAAATCTCTCGACAAAGTTCTCTACAAAGGGCGAACTAAAGAAGCGGATAAAAAATGTCTTATTTTCGACGATCCCTTAGTCATAAAAAAGTGCAGATATTGAGAGCAAGGAAAGTCAAAGTGAAGAAATGAAGTGGATTAAAAAGGTATATAATTTGGAACAGGGTTAACATCGACACACAAAACAACAACAAAAGAACGGTCTCTTCGTCTTCACAAAAGTGCAAAAAGTGAAATGGTAAAATAGTTCAAAAAAGCATATATAAAAAAGAAAAAAGAGACCAAGTGAAGAAGTAGAAGTAGAAAAGTGAAGTTGGAAGCCACAATAAGTTACTTCGGAAGTGAAGAGTGGAGCTAGAAGTAGTAAAGTAAAGTTAGAAGTACAAAATGAATGCTAGAGTTTCAAGTGAATTGGAATTGAGAAAAAGTAAGAACTTTTATATTTTTAGACGCTCCGTTTTTATATGTAGGACACTTAAAATTGTCAAGGAGAATCGTATTCTCAATAAAAAATCCATTAGAGCTTCAAATTCTTAAAGTTTACCGCGTTTTTTATAAAGAAGCTAGCATATTTGTTTTGTTTTTTTGCATAATTAATGTCTCCTGGTGCGTAACTAATGTATTTGTCCTAAAATTCAAAATGCTACGTAAAGCTGTTAGCTGGCTACAATGTGCTAGCGAAACAGAAAACTTTGGTTTGTTGAACTAACAGCAAATGTCATAATTTTTACATAGCTATTGTTTTCCTTTATATGTGTTTTACTAAGCACAAATGGCTAGCTATAGACGTAGCTAAATCTCCCCAGCTTAAGTAAATTTAACTGGGTGTCCTAGCTACTGTTAGCTAGCTAATGTTAGCTTCAAGAAGGCTCCATCCCATAGTTAGCTCTAACCTATAAGTTATGTTGTTATTCCTCTTTTTTTAGGTATTTATAGCTACCTTAGTAGTCAAACTTTTCTTATTTTTTAAACACGAATTATGATGTAGCAAGCTAGCTACAAAATCTTTCTTGAGCTTTTAGGATAGTGTGACTCATTGTTAATGCCCATAGAGCATAGTTTGTTCACATTACCTGCAAACTTTACAAGGGGATCACATGCAATATCACAAGTGGAACAAATTTTGTAGAATTTAAAGTGTGTGTGTTAAGTTATTTTTTATTGTTTTGTTTCTGACACCCTGTTAAACTTTTGTCAGCCTACATGTAAAATGCCAGGTTTTTTTACAGGGGTTTTTTACATTTGATTGGAAGTTTACGTGGGTTTATGACTTTGGGTTAAAAAAAATTATGAGAGGATGGAATGGTTGTCAGTTCATATTGTTCGTGTTGCAAAATGCTGTTTTTTGAAATTTTGTGTAAACTTTTGTGGAAATAGACCACATGCAATATATACTGAAAAAACAAATCTTTGTGGAATCAGACTTCACTGTAAGATGTTGTAAAGCTGATGTCTTTATCGGTAAAAATAACAGCCATATTTTACTAATTAAGAAAAAAATAAAACGAGTTTGAAAGTTAAAAAGTATTTATTTGTTAAGCTTTTCGTACACTAAGTACATCTTCAGACTATATAAACAACTTTGTCTTTATATTTCGTATTGTAAACTATTGTTTGGGAGAACTAACTGTATGTGATGTAATTTTTGCTGGAAGAAAATTCCATGGTTTCAAGTTTTTGTTTTTCTTGAGAATTTTACAAAGTTTTGAAGGCATAAATGTTTGCTGATGATAAAAAAATTACTTAATGTTCTGACTGAAACTGTTTTTGTTTTTTATATTTTGTGATATAAACGCGAGGTATGCACTGAAATGACTGATTTTTTTTAAAATTTGATGTGTTTCATAACCTTTTTCTGGAAGATTAATGGGTAATGGCAATATACGACATGCTGAATGAACTTATTTTTGTTGATTTAGATGTGTTTCTCAAAAGCCGATCTGTTTTACATTTTGTGTAAACTTTTTTTATGAACGAACCGTATACAATGTTTATTGATTCAAGTTTATTCTTTGCTTATTCATTTTTTGACATTTAGGTTTAAAATTGTTGGTAAAGGGCAGTATGGATCATCATGCGAAAAAAGAAAATTTTTGTGTTCTTAACTGGTTGATTTTTACATTTTGTGTAAATTTTTGCGGGAGAGGATGGTATGCAACCGAAGTGACTGAATTTTCCAGATTTAAATTTGATGTTTTCCAAACTATGGCTTTTTCATATTTTTGTATAAGCTTTTAAGGGAAAGACAATATTTAAAATGTGTAAAGAACTTATTTTTGTTGATTTGTGCTAACTCTTGCAGGCCTCCTTTTTGACATTTCAGAATAAATTACTGAGGGTTTTCAACATAATCAGTTATAAGATGTACATATTTGAGATGCGTTATTTCTAACATTGTTATTATCCGTGTTGTGACTGTCGGTGTTGTAACTGTCGGTGCTCTTACTGTCAGTTTTGTGGGTGTTGTGAGTGTTGATATTGTGAGTGTCGTTGTTGTAACTTTTTATCAACTAGATTTTGCACCTTGCATGCTGTTCTTTTTTATTTTGTGTAAGATTTGTGTGGAGGATATAATGCGATTTGACATTTGATATTTGGTGTAAGATTTTAAGAACATTTTTTTTTTGTATATGCACTGCTGACGTCAGTAAAACATCTAAAGCAACCTATTTTTTCATTGGCCTTTTGCCTAAGTGGATTTTTCTACGGGCCTTATCGACTAGTATAAATATAATAATGAGTGTTCCGGGCACTTACTTTAGTAAACATGGTATGTATGTTTACAGACATACCATGTTTAAAACTTTCTTTTATACTTTTTCTCCGTACACCAGCTTTATTGCCCATCTAAAGGTTCTCATTTCGTGCCAGAGAAACTCCATATTAATTGATATCCCAGTAGCCAGTCATGTCTATTTTGTCATCCAGAGTACTGAGAGGTTTCCAATGAGTAAATAAGAAAGTTGGAGATTTAATAATTTCTGCAACGAAGGAAAAATAATGCAACAAGTGAAAAATCCTGTTATTAAACGGCTTGGCGTGAAGTCCTAGAAGTTCTTATTGAAGCATCATGAGTCCTGTCTCAGGAAAAACTATGGGGCGTTGCAACATGTCTTGGATTCGATTTTGTTTGTAGTGAAAACTGTTCCAATAAATACAAAATACAGTTAACTCCCGGTAACTCAAATTTCCAAGGGACCGAGGAAAATAGTTTGACTTAGTTCAATACTTTAAGTTCGACGAAGCTCCCGTTAAGTCGAATTTAGTCCAACATAGTTTGAGGTGGGGCAACAATTACTGAAAGAAGGTACAATCCTGACAATGAAAATGGCATGAAGGTTCCTTGTTAATTGAATTTTCCTTGATAGTCAAAATTATCTATCTGTATTCATTAGAAGTTAATAAAAGAAGTTCAAGTTATCGGAAGAATTTAGCCTCAGGGGGACGAAAAGAAGATCCACTTAACAAATGTTCGAGTTATCCGAGGCTCGAGGTAGTGGGGGTTAACTGCAGGTAAATAAGGCAAACAATTAAAAAAATATGACGTCTTGAGAATTACTCATGAAGCTGCTAAAAAATTAAAAGTTTCTGTATGATCTAGAATATATTTTAATATAATCAACCCTCTTCTGCAAAGAGCAGCAATGTGTTTTATAGCCGACGTTAATGTCATCTACATATTAGATCACATTTTAAAACATTGAAAGCGAAACAAACAAGAGAAAAAAGACATTAAAGTAAAATGACTTACATGTAGAGACATATACTTTCAAAAAAGGAAATTTTAGTCCAAACTTAACCAAATAATTGTGGGAAAAATAAAACAAGATACATTGTAAGAGATAGACCAATTGCTTGAAATGTTTTGCAAAAGAGAATGACCTGGTAATGTTAGGAATTCAAACAATTTCCCGTGGAAGTTCGCGTGGAAATTGAATAAGTAAGTTGAACTTTTTTTAAAAATTGTTATAGAAAATATAAATTATTTCACATCTCTGCAACATTTGTTTGCCAAGCTAGTAGCAAATCCTTAAGTAAAAATTAAAGAGTGCAGCATGGATTTGCCTAAATATTTATTAACCTAAAAAGCCTTCATAACTTTTGCACTTTGACCCTAAACACTAAGAGAGTCAATTAAACTGAAAGAGTCCGTGTAAAGATAAACAGACATTGTTCATATATCCACAAATGCATACTTACGTCACAATCTCTGCATTAACCATCTATATCAAAACGCCAGTTTCTGCACGTTGGACAAACCAGCACCGCTGATAAAAATTAACTTACGCAGTGTCATATATGAGGATGATTAAAAAAGTAAAAACTTGTTATTCATAAAAATTATACAAGCCTTTCCCACTACGAAAAGATATTTCATTCAGCGTAGAAGAAAATCAAAGTGAAACTTAATCGAACTAAAAATTTAAAGTTATACTTTAAGACACCAACTTTTGCTATCGTGGTCACGGCTTTATAAATGACTATTTTTTTATTAAAATTATCTAATTAAATTATTAATTAGAATCAGCTCTTTATATAATCAATTACACCTAGACGGTTACACTAGAAATTTAAAAAAGGTTGCGAAGCATTCTCGCAAGTTGCAAGCAAAATTTGTTCATCAAGAACCAGAGGCGGCAATATTCGCGGGGATATGGGCCTTGAAGCTGTTAGCACCCTCCCCCTTCCTGTCAGGATGGGACAAAACATAGGATCATTTGACACTCAGTTTTGCGAAAACGGCGTCCTGATTCTCTAGCGTACTTTTTATTTTGCCGAAATACAATTTTGCTGCACTGGAATTTAATTTCGAGGAGCCATCCACATTCGGGAAAATTGCAAGAATTAATTGAGCAATTCAAATCACCTGCTCTGGTATATTTTTTAGGAATTTCTAGGGAATGTGACAGGACTACGCGCTTTATTTGTAAGAACAACTGTATAAGGACAGGATCCAAATATTTTCCGATGAATAGAAACAACACTGTTCTTACAACTAACAGCCTGAGTCTGAATTTTGTTAGAAAATAAGAACAAACCAGAATCTTAATTTTCTTGTACTTCTTTATAAACTACCGTAAAGTTTCATAAGTGAGAACAAAGTAGGACCGCCGATTTTGGAAGTTGTGTAGGCATTAAAACAACGCAAGAACAAATCACACGAAAACGGGTGCAGAAAATAATAAAACAAAATTTATCATCTGGAAATTTTAACTGCGTGGGTTATGAAAGCATTCTAACAATACAAAACATGTGAAATTAACTTCCATTTTTTGTAAATAAAAAACGTGATTTTTAATCCAATCTTTTAAATCTAAAAATTTACGAAATAAAAATGACAACATCATATAGGGTTTAATTTGTTTGTTTAATCACGATTACATTCTTGTCTATGCATTAAACTTCCAGCCTTCCGAGGTGTAGCCAGATGACCTAAAAACCAAAAAAACCCATAAGAAAACGACAAAAACTATTTCAAAACATTATCCATGTTACAGGTATAATGACACAGAAATTTTACAAGTTACAACAATCGTTTTTATACATAGGAGTGCAAACACAAGGCCTAGTTTCATTCTAATAAATATCAGTTTGTCTGACTTATTGCATACATAAGCACATGTTTTTATAATAAGAAACATGATCATAAGAAACAGCAGGCTGATATTACAAGAACTTTTAACTGTAACTTAATAAAAAAAAATTAATAAATCCACTGGTTTTGGCTAAAAAGTATTTTTAGGTTTACAATCCAATGTTCCTCTGACAAAATTTTCTTTCGTTTTTACAATTTCTTTTAGAGGAGGAAAATTTGTCCATTAGTTTATTTACTGAGTAGTATGACACAAGTGCCATTCTTCTTATAAATTTATTAATAAGTCTAGTATGTTTATTTTAATGCAAAAAAAACTAAATGAACTCTTCCCAAGGTTATTTATTTATTTTGTTCCAAAAATTCGAAATTTTAAAAATAACCCCTGCCACAATATAAAAAAAACTCAAGAAATTCAGCATTTGACAGTAATAATAATGCACCACAAAAAGATTTCCTGAGACTGTAAAACTCACACGCATACTAATCTACCATACTAAACACAAAAGTTACGAAAAACACGAAATTTGGTTAAGGTCTATTATGTGGTTTCACATCCTTAAAGGGTCATTCAAGAGTAGTTTTTACGTATCATAACTTAGCTATACCACATTATTGTAAGCTCATGAAACACAATGCAAAAACATAGGGTTAAGGCGGCGATACACGATCCAATTAATCGATTTTGATTAGTCGAATTCAACAAATTGGATCGTGTATCATGTAAAAATCGTATGCTTTTCGCATGTTCAGACTTGTCGAATTCGATTTTTAAAAGGTCGGACAGGTTCAACTTTTTCGATTAATCGAAAGGTTTTTAACCAATCAAAATGCTTAAAATATGTACATCAAATGTGCGTTCAGAAAAATGTGAGTTTCTATATGAAAAATAAACATTACTAGAGGACGTTCAAAAACATCAAGTCTTCAAAAAAAGATAAAAAAGAATTTAACAAGACTGTTATCAGTGAATGGACGTTGGAATAATTACATTAGCGGTCGCCACCATTATCAAACAAAAGTCCACTTGGTAATTTGTGACTTCACACGTCGTACATAGCTCACTTCTTGAAAAATCTATTGCGAGGTTTGAGTGTTGAAGAATTTAACAACATGCAAAAGTAGGTAAACAAAGTAAAACTTCCAGGTAAAGGCACCGTTTGATAAAATAGTTCAGATTAAGAACATAGATCAGTAAAAAGACGCTAGTAGCAACAGTACAAAAGTTTTTAACCCAACCTCGTTCCCAGGGCATTTTGCCTTGTTGATAAGTTGATAGCGGCGAAAAGGTCCTGGAACAGGCTGGTCACATGATCGCTTATAATTTAAGATAATTATACCAAAAAAATAATTTATGAACAGTTCTTGCCCTGCAAAATTTTATTTCTGCCCCGCGCGGGAGTTTTATGTAAACAAGAGTACAACAAATATGGCGGTCGATTTATTTTTTGAAGTGGATAAAAATACTAGCTAAGGTTTAGCATTGACTTTAGAGAGGCTAGTTCTTGAGAAATATATTAAAAAAAGATACCATTTTTAGTTCAACATGATATAAAGCAAATTTATCTCGATAATTAAATTGATATATATGCGGTGTTTGTCTTTTCCTGCAGAACTACTGGTAGTTAGCTAGCTAGAGCGTATACCGTCTAAATTACGTGAACATTTAACTAATAGTTAGTAGCCACATATATTGATGTTGTTAAAGTCATTACCCTACTTGGGTACAAAACTGAATGTTGTTAGTCAATGTTTGAGGTTTTTTTTATAAATATTGTGATGAGAAGCTGGCTGTGTTCTCCTTAAATCTTATGTGGGAAAATTAGCTAAATTATCTTTTACATTTCTAAAAAACATTTTGTTGGCTAAAAATTTTGCAGCTGACTTTCATCGTGACGTGTGTTGTTTATAATTCCTAAACCTCTTACGCAAATCGGCAGATCGGCAGGCAAAAAATGCAGACGGTAAGCCGTGTGCCAGTCTATTCCAAACTTTTTTTTTTCAGGTAGAGACATATTTTGAAAATGAAATTAAAGTATATATATAACTTGCATATAGTTTAGATTTAGAACACAAACAGTACAAAAGTTTTTAACCATAATTTGACTTTCTTCACCTAAGGTCTGCATTTTTTTGCCTGCCGATTTTCTGATTTTTTGGCCATGCACAAGAATCTTTAAATAATGTAAACATTGGAACTCATGTATATAAGTAGGTAAATATGATGAGCTTATTTGATATATTAACCAGGCCCATGGAATGTACATTAAGTGAGGCACTTAAATGTAACCTGTATTGTGCTTTTTTGGCACTGCCTTTTAAATGAAGAAATCTCTTACAAATTCGTCATATCACAAATTTTATTCCTATTCACCTATATACTTAAGGATAGATATAAAGAAAGATTTTGTATTAGCTATACTTTCTAGGTTTCAGAATTTGAGCAATTTAAATGAGGCCGATAAGGCTTTTGTAACAAAAAATCTAAATCTTGACCAAATATGAACAAACAAGTAAGGTTTTCGAACAAATAATTCTTCTAAGGCCAATAAATGTCCTACTTTTATTTTTGGCGAGTGATTGATTATGCTCCACCAGCATATTTTTACATATCGTGGCCAAGTACAAATGGCATTTTTGGAATTAACACCCTGCACGTATATAATAAACCAGCTTTAACTTAACCCATTATTTATATTGTTTAATGATATCAAATATTGTCCCTTTTACAAAATATAATTAAGAACAACATGACAAATGTTTACATTTTAGAACTGGTAGAAATAGAGTTTTTATTCTCGGGTCTTGGTTATGACCATTTTAAAAGATAAAACAAAAACGTTCGGAGAAAATTAATTAATTTTATAAGAGTTTGACTGTAATATTCAACTGTAGTGAACCATTTTCATTGCAGTTGATTTGTGTAGTCATTTCATTAAAAAGCATCAGTAGTCAATTCATTATAAAACATTAAATGCTTTGCTACTAATAGGGGCAGTTTACTTTAGTATAAATTTGAAAAATGCAAGATTCCATAAATTTTGATGCTGAATTTAAATATTGGTCATTTCGGTTGAAAATGATCAGAAAGTGTCAAGCATGTTAACCCAGATCCGAGAATAATCAATAAATTTAGCACTACAACCTGTCATTCTTAGTTTTGATTTTAAAAATAGGAAAGATTGTTTTGTGCATATTAGAAAAATTTGTCTGCAACTAGAGTACCCAGATCTTCTCCTACAATTTCTAACGTGTTCTTAACAAAATCAACTACCTGGAAAATAATAGCCATTTAATATGTCCTTTATAAATGTGGTTGAGTAAAGCTGTCTCAGGATGTCACGTTAGCTAGCTAGGCAGCTACATATAGTACACAGCCCAGCTAGCTAGCTAGAGCTCATGAATTTTAATGGAAACAAACTTTCAAAACATTTTCTAAATTAAAAGCCTTTCGCCAATATTGAACAATCAAGCTAAGCCAGATTAATAGACTTTACGTCAGTAATATTCTGACAATTTTGCTTTTATTGACAAAATAGTTTCTTTAACGCTGTCTTTTTTCGCCCGCCATATCTAAATCTTGCTTGTAAGGCGAGCGCCAAATTTGCATCTCATTATCTTTGGAATTACAAAAATGCCCAGTATATCTGGGCATTTTTGTGTCACATGACCAGCCTGTTCCAGGGTCATTGTTAGCCACTCCGTAATAACGGCTCAGGGGCCACAAGACCCTGGGGACGAGGTTGTTTTTAACCACAAATGAGCAAATACCTTAAAGAATGAAGAGGTGTATTTTCCCGTTAGTTTTGGATTGGTGACTTAAATTTATTTCCACGATGCAACAAAAAAAGAAGCAACTTGAGTTTTAGGAAATATTTAAAAATATTATAATAAAATTTAAAGAGAAAGAGTTTTGTTAATACTTGTGGATTGAATTTTCTTTTTCTGACTGTAGCTAGAGGTAGCTAGCTACCTAGCTAATGATTTGATTGAAGGATGACAGCAAAAAATATTTTCAATGGTGGCCTCAGGAACTAAAAAGTAATTTAGTTAGCTAGCTACATCAAACCAAGGAAAAACGTAAAAATAACTTTCAAATCATCCATATAGCTACCTTCGCAACTCACTTTTCTTCTGCTGCATGAAAAGGATACCACAAACATGCCAATTCAAGCTGATAATTTGGTACTTTAAAATCTTCTTTTTAATGGAGCGATAAATATAACACGTTTTTGCGCATTCAAAGAAAAGGTACAAGCTTTCCCACTCGAAATGTTAAGACAAAAAGCATGCCAGCTATGCCAATTATTATCAGGATTGTGGTATAAACTATGTGTTTGTGTTAAATTAGCCGATAGCCGTTTTCTGATTTCTTGAGTGTACTTCCCAGTCTTTCGCTCCCGACAAACGGAAAATCGGGAAATAAGGGGGGGGGGTACGAAAGACGGGGGCAGGGGGGTACAAAGCCAATTTATTGGCATTTTTAGCTAACTTTTATTAGAGCTGCTCGGTCCAAACTTATTTGTTCTAGTAGACAAAAAAATAACCTACCTTTTCGTGAAAAAATATCAGTCCTATTTCTTTACCCTGATTTTATATGATTTTTTTTCTATCGAAATTTTGAGAATCTCAATAATTCTCTTGGTATACCTCGCGTGTAGCAAACGTGCTCCACAATTTCGCTTCGCTCGCGAAGCTCAATGGCTTCGCAATAAATATTTTTAAACCTGTTTATTTGACACAAAATTTAGGAAAAGGAAATAGAGATTTAGATATATATGAATAAGAATAATTAAGCATTGAGGTATGTACTTGTTTTAAAACGTCTCCTACTTAGGGGTGAGGCAGTATCATTGAACTCTTACAAAGGCAAATATTATGACTATGTCGCTAACTAACCAAAATTCAAAGAGTTATTTAACATTAAAAATCAATTCTGGTGTCATTATATTTTGCTGCCATCTTTCCAATTTATTGTTACCTATTTTGTTTTGTTAAGGAGGGGCTGCATCGATGTCAATCACACATTATCACTAAAAAAGGAGGGGATGCATCGATGTCAATCACACATTATCACTAAAAAAGGAGGGGCTGCATCGATTTTAATCACACATTATCACTAAAAAATTCTAAAACATTTTGTATTTCGCGTCAATAAAACATTTTGCGTTCAGCGGCATAATTTGCCAACCTGTTTTACAAATGATTATTACAAAATTCTTCAAATAAAACGTTTTTGCTTAAGGCGTAATGGCTCAGTTGGCTAAGCATCATAACGTGAACCCAGAGGTCGTGGGTTCAAATTCCCCGAAGGCAGTTTTTCTAAAAAACATTTCTGTAAAAAAAAGCTTGTCGATGACATAGAAATCACCCATTTCGGACGTAGTCAGCAGTTAGGAATTGGAAAGCAATGCTATCCTCCCAAGCGAGATAGTAATTAGATAAAAATGGATGCTCCTGTATAAAAAACGTTATAATGAATTGCAAAAACTTTGAAACAACTCAAACACCCAAACATAGTACTTCTGTTATAGTCACAAACATACCACTTTTGTTCTAGTAACTGATATAAACTTGCCACATCAAAGGTCCTAAAATTTCTTGCCTGCACTTTATCTATTTATCGGCTCTATTTGATAACAAAATTCATCGCATAGAGCTGATAGTGGTGGTAAAATTACCCTTAACCACCACCAACCCACCAACCCACTACCACCCTACCCTTTACTCCCAGAAAGGATAGGATTGAAATATCAGGTAAAATATGGAATTTGTATATAGACAACTGCAATCTTCCGCTAGGTGATTTTTTATTATCGTTTATCACTTTTAGTCAGAGTTCTGTTCTACTAGTGATGTAATTCCCCTGCAGTATAAGTCAAAAGCATGTGTGTCTTAAAAATTAGAATAACTGTATAAACTATGCACTGCACTTATACTATGTATAAACTTTTCATTTATATACATACATAGTGTAGTACAAACTGGTGTGGTTTTTTTTAATTTTGTGGAAAAGGATTATGCAATCCGAAAGAACTCTTTCTTGTAGAATTAGACTTTTCATGATGTCAGCCATTGTTGTTTATATATTTTGTGCAAATGTTTATGAGTGAGAACTACATGTGGTACATTTTATTGTTAATTTTTTTTCGCATTTTGTTAGAAAAAACCACACAATGAATTCAGTTAAAGTTATATAAAAAAGTTTCAACCACCAAGTAATTTTATCAATATCCTTCCTAAAAATATTTCTTAGAAACCCTTACTTATTGTGTTTAGATAAACCCTTAAATAAATATTTAAATGTTTGAAATGAGAAACTTTGAATCTGACATTATACAAAAAATGAAATTCACACAGAATCAATCAAGCGTTACCAACCCTGTAGATTTAGTCCATAAAATTAGACAATTACACCTCCCCCTATGATCCCGATGACGACGATGCAAACGACACCAACTTCAATATAAATGAGCAACTATTCAGAATATAAACATAGGGGCGGATCCAGAGTTTTTCAAGAATTAGTCACAACAATGACGCGGAGCAGCAATGTTTGTACTACGGCTTCAGTTTACCAGCTGGAGGTCTTGGTGGGCGCTGTAAGCACCCCCAAGTTGGGTCTGGGGCAAAGCCCCAGAAACTTTCGCTAATTTGAGCTTTGCGGGTACAAAAATCGCCGGAAGTTGTCTTCCGATTCATCTAGTTATCATTAAAATTGACGAAAAGAAACACTAAGCTATAAGAAAATCTCCTTAGAACATTTTTTATAAGAAACAACTCTCTGTCTTAATGTCATATTTTGGATAGATAACAGCAATAATGTCACAAAACACTGTGCTAACATGTAGGACTTAAATTGTTTATCAACCAAAAACAACAACAACAGAGATTAACAGGGATTAACTACAATAAAGTGAGACAATTGTGAATATATTTCAATATTTATAAACTCTTGCTGTTTCTGCCAATATCTGGCTTCATCAGCATCACTAGGTGAATCAATTGATTACACCAGCCATGGACAGCACAATAAAACACAAACATAACAAAAACAAATTACTAAAATAATTACTTTCATCAGTTAAATTTTTTATACAGGGTAAGTTATTTCCAATATTTTTATTTAATTAACTTTCATCAGTATTCATATGAAAGTCAGGTTTCTTTATAGATATTTGTTTATTCATAGGGCTAAACTCAAGTTTCGTTTGAACTTTAAAAGAAGAATTAAGAAGGGCAATTTTCTGCTTTTTGCAGGCTGAAATAAGAAAATGCGAATTTCGTTTAAGAAGGTGGCAACCTGAAACAAGGGGAACGTAATGATTTGGTTTGACGTCTGTACTAGACTTAACAATACTTTCATAACAAAATAAATTTTTTAATTGATCTCCATCAGGTAAAATAGATGGAGGGGTGTGGCAATATACACTGCGTAAAGAGAGTTCGAAACCGTAACAAGCTGAACTGTGGTTAAAACGTATTAATTTTTCTTTTCATTACTGTTGACAAGGAAAAGACCATATCTTGGGGGAACAGTTGTTGATTGCTTCTGCTTAAACTGCCTCCTCAGGAGAAAGAGTCATATGCCACAAACAATATGAGACAGGAAAAATCTGAATAAACTTTTTTCAGATATAAAAATATTTTCCTTTTGGTTTTTAAAAGCCAATTGAAAACAAGGATGCTTGGAATAAAAGGAAGAATGCAAGAAAAGTTCTATGGATGTCAAGATTCTCAAAACATCAACAAGAAAATTATCACCTACCTAAATTATCACCTATACAACTCAGCATCGTTGGTATTGACCAACGATGCTGAGCTGTATAGACAGTGGATTGAATCTAAAAATATTAAATTTTACCATGACCTTCCACTCAACAAACTTTGTTTCCTAATAGCCATTCGAAGAGTTGTTTATTTTCATCACCGTCCTTACTTATTCAGATGTCAAGTTCTTGCTTCTAATAACAACAGAAATATTAATTGAGAAAGAACTTCTCCACAATGACGAAAAATCTGTTCAATCTGTTCATATTACAAAAACAATTAGCTACAACCATCCACATAATCTTTGAGACAAACTAGAAATTCTATCAAAAAACCAGAATAGGCCGTTGACGCAAATGTCCATTTTTCCAACTGAGACTGTTTAAACATGTAAAAAGCTATAATTAGCCTATAGCACCACTGTAAGGCTTCGTTCTAGTGAACTTTTCGGTTTCACTAGTTGAATTCAGAATTTCCTAAGATCGAAAAGTCTCAAAATTTATGTGGGTGATTGTAGTCAGCTAGCTAGCTAGCTATAGCTAATTAAGTCTTTTTGTATTCACTTTTAATAGTCTGTTGTGAAAAGCTCTCCCTCAACTAGCTTTGGAAACCTTTAAAAAAATGTAAGGTGTGTTGGAGAGTCAAAAACATACTTCTCACCTTAAAGCAATAATTCCTTTATCTTCACACCTCGCCTCTAATGTATATAATATTGTTAGGGGGCTCTATACAAGTCAAAGAAGACTGCCTACCCCAGTTCTAAAACGACCACCGATGTTGGCCTACTAAAGACCACACCGATGGATCCGGTAAGTTAAGTTAATATATCTGCACCTGAATTCTGAAGCATACCTTTACCAACCAATGGATAAATATCTCCATGAAACAAAAATGTCCGAGAATGAACACTTTCTAAAAGCTCTTTTTGCATTTCACGAAGAGATTCAACATTATCACACTTTAAATCAGCAAGCACCCGCACCAACATGTCTGCAGTAGCCATGATAGTACGGCAAAAATCCAAGCCAAAAGGCGTGAATTTTTGACTGATCTTGACGGATGGGAGTATAAACTATAACCTAACAGGTCATAAGTAACCACGCAGTACGGAATCTAAATTTCCCACGCTAGCCACAGGCCACACATTGTTGGACTACGCATAGAGTGTGAAAATTACGTCACGATTTTGACGTCACATGCCACTTAAGTGAGATGGGGAGGGCTGTGAAACGTGGATTAGAATCTGAACGGAATTTTTACAGCGCTCTGTCTGCAAAACCTGGATCGTCGACATCATTCGCTTGGCTTACATTTTTCGTCAAATTTACACTAAGTCACGCGACTTATCTGACTAATCCTGGATCCGCGCCCCATTTATAAAAAACTTTTGTGTTGATAATATTTAAGTACTTTAAAAAAAAACGTTGATATTTTTTTTTCAACAAAAAATTTAGACGTTGTATTGGCGCCACTTTTATAAATCCAAGAAGTTTTTTTTTTTTTACGCACCAAAGATTTTTTGAAAAAAACTTTATTTTCTTCTGTAGGATTAAAAAAAAATTAAAGGCGGCAACACCTGCTGATCAAAAGTTGATCAATTCTTATGAGAGCAGTACTAAGTACTAAAGGTAAAGCTGTCTCAGACATGGTATTAGGTATATATCGAACACAAGGGTGATATTATAGAAGAAACTCCACTGAGACCTAAGAACATTGAAATATTCCGATCAGCAGGTAACAGAGTTATTGAACCCAATGATAGAATGCAAATGGATTTAATGGAAATGAGATTAAACAACCCGGATAATCAAATTAAGAGATATTGATATATTATCGTTGGGGTTGATGTATTTAGTGGGAAGAAGTTCCTCTTACCCATTAGAAATAAAAAAGTACTACAGTGGATAAAGTTGTAGATTTATTCTTAACCGACAACCATTGCAACAAAATACATACAGATAAAGGTGGAGAGTTCCAAAATGGTGAAGTACACAATCTTCTGGTGAAACATGGCGCTAGATTATACCACACTAGAACAATTCAAAAAACATATATGGCCGAAAGGGCTATTCGAGATATCCGTGTAATCCTGAATACTATGATGAGGGATGAGAGTATGTTATATGAAATTGCATCAAATTCTTACAAGGTGGATGATTGGTCAAGAGCTGTTCCATTTGTAGAAATGTTTTTGAACAAACGAATAAATAGCAGGAACCATTTTACCCCCTGATCAGTTGCACGAAGAATTACTGAATGGAAAGTCAAGACCCTATGTGATACTGCGAAAAATGATTGCAAAACCTAACAGGAAAAGACTAGAGCTTATAATTTTACAAAAGCATATAAAAACCTTTCGGAACATTCAAGCTCTTTAGTCGGCTAAATATTGGTGACATTGTGCGAGTATCAAAGAAACGTTTAGAGGGTACATCGAGTGAACAACCCTGGTTCAAACGCTCAGCAGCTCTATGTGCGTGGAGCCAAGAAAAATATCAAATTGTGAAAGTTACAATATCACCACCACCAAGTCCATTTGAGTTATATCAAGTGTGAGATTTGTCAAACAATAGTTTATTGAACGCTTGGTTTTATCAAGAAAAATTACGTGTGGATACAACTACAGGCGTAGAACACACTTCTTCAAGTCTATCTCTACTGATAACCCCAAAGATCCATGGGCAAATCAATGGCGTGTAAACTTATCTCAGGATGACGAACACTTTTTTGACTGATTTAATTCAACCGGCTATTTACGAATATCATACCTTGGAGCACCCATGAAAGTTACAACTACTGAATAATTTGAAGCCGCAATTAAACCAATGAAAACATTTAGCAAGAAATGGACGCCATTGCTAACGGCTAAAAAGGTTGATGATGTCTTAAGCATAACAGTATTGCTATTTCGTGTTGATAGTCACATACCTCAAGACAAACTGACAAATTCCAACAGGCCTTAACTCGGCCAAACTAAAATATCACTACTAGATAGTAAG